>PVKS010014436.1:0-48375 GCA_004027875.1 Aplodontia rufa | reverse complement strand
AAGATGTAATGCTTTACAATCTAATACTTTTTTTTAGAATTATAAAGGGAAAGGGAAGGGAGGGATAAGGGAGGGTAATTGGGGGGGCACTCCTGGAGATAATTGCAATATCCAGAATATTTACACATTTTATACACATTTTATATTATTTTGTTAAAATCGTGTAAGGTTGTTCAAAAAATAATAATAATAAAAAAAAGAATACAAATAATAAGTGTTGGTGAGGATGTAGGAGGAAAACACACTCATACTTCATTGATGGAATTGCAAATTAGTGTTTTCTGAATCTTGCACTTCATTTCCAGTGAATAGTTGAAAATATGGGTACTTATAGAATTATTAAATTTTAGATAAAGTTCTTAATTCTATAAAATAGGAAAAATACAAGTCTTTGAGACTGCTTGGAACTTCTCCATCAAACCATTGACAAAATTCTGTAACATGTGTTCCCATTTCTTTTCCAGATAGGCATCTTGTAAAAACTATCTTGCATTCAAATGCACATTGATTCTCTTCTTATATGCAGAGACATTTTGACCAACTGTGGAAAGTGTTCTTTCACATGTTGCTAGGAATATGTATATAATATACACAAATGAAACCAGTCTATAACTTTCTCTTTTGCATATCTTAATCAGATTTTAGTTTCAAAGTTATATTTATTTCATTGAAAAATTTTGAAGTGGCCCTTTGTGTGTTTTTTAATAGAGTTGGGGTTAGAGGTCTTTTTAAAAAAGAGAGAGGGACAGTGAGAGAGAGAGAGAGAAAGAAAAAACCAAATTTTTATTAAAAAATTCGTTATTGTACAATCAAAAATGCATCCAATGAAACAATATGGTGTGTATATATTCTTAAAATTAGATTTACCCCCTAAAGCCCACCCTATACTCCTACCTTTACCCCTCCCCTTACCCCTCCCCCCTCCTACTCAATACATCACTGTGAATGCCCAAGGTTATGTGTTTCGACACCTTTGCTGGGTCTAATACATAAGAGTTGATCACCTTTCACACTGGCCAGGGTCTAGCTCCAGAATCCACAGATGAGTGAAGACATTCGACCCTTGGTTCTCTGTGTTAGGCTAACTTCATTCAACATGATCTCTTCCATTGTCATCCATTTACCTTCAAAGGCTGCAATGTCATTGTTTCTAATTGCTGAGTAAAACTCCGTGGTATATGTATGTTGTATATACCACAGTTTTTGGATCCATTCATCCAGTGAGGGGCATCTGGATTGGTTCTATAATTTAGCTATTGTAAATTGAACTGCTACGAACACAGATTTTGCTGTGTCACTGTAATGTGCTGATTCCAAATCCCCTGGAAAAATGCCCAGGAGAGGGATAGCTGGGTCATATGGTGGGTTCATCCCTAATTTTTCAAGGATTCTCCACACTGCTTTCCAGAGGGGCTATATTATCAACTTTATTTAGTTTTTCATGTGCCTTTCTTTGCTCCAATACTTCATTGTGCTGAGGTTCAAACCCACATCCTTGTGCATGCCAGGCAAGCACCATAACCACTTAGCCACCCTTCTATCCCGGGGTTAGAGGTCTTTAAAATCCCATTTTAAACCATCTTGGGCACTTCAAGAAAGTTTTTTTAAACATATGTTATCTAGCATTTTAGATTGGCAGAACTAAATAAACTATTCCTTAATTTATTGGGGATTAAAAAAGAACTCCCATGTTTAATTTTTTAAGAGAGAGAAAGATAAAGACAGTTAACCTCTTATTTTTTAATATGATTTTTGTTTTTCTTCCACTTAGTTGTGTATGTGGTGCTGTGTATAGAAGCTGGGTCCTCATGTATGCCAGGCAAGCACTGAGCCACCTCTCCAGACCCTTCCACATTTACTTACTTGATTTATTCTTCTAATCTTCAAAGACTTTACTTAGTTATTATTTCCTCTAAAACTTCTCTGAATTCCCTGGGTTGTGCTAAGCACCTCTTTTCTGGGCTTTACTGGGCATTGTTTATTCTTGTATAACTACATTCTGTTGAAACAATCCATTAATGGTGTCATTATCTTCCATTAGCCAAGTTTCTTGAAGATAAGGATCCTGTATTCCCTTCACTTTTTCACTTCCAGTGTGTAATGCCAACATAGTGACCAACTTATAGTAAGAGCCTCAGTAAATATTTGATGAACTAACTGATCTTGGGTCAGACTTCCCCAACACACACACCTATTTCTTATCCAGTTATTAACTTTGTAAGTGGCTCCTCATTTCATCCAGAAGCTCCCACCAAAAGTGTGGGATTCATTTTTGACTATGGTACACCTCATCTCCAGCTTATAATCATCACCAGGTCTTCAATTCTGACACTAAAATATTTCAAATTCACCCATATCTTTCCTTTTATGTGGCCACCCAAGTCCATGTCCCCATTTCTTGCCCAGATTGCTTAGGCTGCTGTATTTTTTCCCCTGATTTTAAGCTTTTCTCTGCCCCTTCTATAAGCCATTATTTCCTCAGAAAGTCAAGTGCTCCTTTAAAAACAGATGTGATTATTTATTTGCATGAAACCTGTCAGTAGGTTCCTGTCTTTAGGGATTCAGTTCAGAATCCCTCACATATTCATCCCCCAGGGCCCTGCACAGTCTGGAACCTCCCTACTTTGCCAGTTTCAGTGTGTGCCCCTCATTTCCTTTCCATTCTGTCCTCTTTTTCTTCTTTCAACTTCCTGAGCTGCTTCCCTCTCCGGTCTTTGCTCACCCTACTCTATTTTCTGGAAGACCCACTCCCTGCTCCTACTCCACATCTTCAATCTGGTTTTTTCACCCATTTTCCAAGCTCCTCCTTATCTCCCATCCTGATGGTGTTCCTTTGTTGAACAGTCCTGTTACCATACACACTTTCTCTCTTGTCTGTAAAGCACTGCTATAACAAAATAACGTACACCAAGTGGCTTACAAACAAATGAGATTTATTTCTCATTGTTCTGGAGACTGGAAGTCCAAGATCAAAGTGCTGATTCAGTGTCTAGTAAGGGTCCACTTCCTCACAGATCGTAATTTTCTTACTGTAACTTCACACGGCAGGAGTGTGTGGGGAGGGTGTGTTTTATAAGAACACTAATCCCATTCATGAGTCTTCATGACCTAATGACTTCCCAGAGACCCCACCTCCTAATAGCATCATCTTCGGGTTTAGGATTTCAACATATGAATGGGAGGAGAGGCATAAATATTCAGCCTGATGTGCTTTTTTATATAACTTATCACTATTGTGATTATTTAAATATTCAGGTGGTTATTTTTCTAATAGTTTCCCACTAAACTGTAATGTCCCTGAGGCAATGATCATGTTTATCTTTTTTTCAGCACCTATGATAATGAAAAGAACAGTAATAGGTATTTGTTGAATGAATGGATGGATGAATAATTACTCTATCAAAATTGAAGAATCAGTCACTGAATCAATGAACAAAAGAATGAATTATTGAACTTTGAGCAATAGGCCTAAAGGAGCAATTGCTTCATTTTTCCTCTAGGGGGAGACATACTCCCACTAGACATGGCATGGGCCTCAGGAGAACAAAATTCTGAGATCAACCTTAAAAACTCTCCTAGAGTTTGTCCACTTCAGTCATGGTTTACTACATAATTGATCTGTAAATGCCTACATTATTGGGAAAAAAATCAATGTATCATTTCAATATTATTATTAACAGTATTTGTGGTTTTGCTGTGATTTTTTTCCCCAAAATCCCTTAGGCAGTATTTTTCTATGCAGATTCAAAATGTTTTAAAATTATTCTGATAGTGGAAACTATTGGGATTCGGTAGGACCCAAAAAATGACAATGAAAAGCATACTTTTGTTTTTACAAAATCAGTAATTCACAAATTTCCACCAATGGGGAAAAGTTAAGAGGAAAGACAAAAAGAGTAGAATTTGAACATTGAGAGCCTGCCCGCCTCTGAGCAGTTTCTGAAAGAAGCCCTTGTTTAATCCTGGTAGCATGCCTTGGGAGGCTATCCCTGTTGCACATTAATATGGTTCTCTTCTTTGTTGATTTACTTTCTCTTGTACAGGCATAAGCATGTGAAAAGTTTCATGAGGCTTACATTATATTTCCTTTGAATTTTCTTTTTATTCATTCTAGTTCCAAAGCTTCCTTTTCAAATTTTCTTTTCAATTTTTTTTTCTGTGACAAGTTTTGGGACCAGGACATACAGGCATTCTATTATTCCTGTTGTTTGGGAGATCAGTGTAGATCAATTTGGTTGGCATTTAACATATACCACTGTGTTTTGAGGACTGTACTGTAGGTGAGGAGATAAACGCAAGAAATTTAAGTCTCTTCTCTAATGGTGCTTACCATGTAAGTGGAAAGACATTTGGCAATCTCTTTGAACAAATACAAACTAAGGCAACGATGATGTAGATAATAACCAACATTTGTGTAGGTAAAAAAAAAACTTTCACACATGTAGTCTAGGTTTTGTGAAGTTAAGCCTTAAAGTAGGTGGTGTTATTCTCTTATTCTCATCTCATTGTGCAGATCAGTAAATTGATATTTAGGTAACATAATTTGCTTAGGCAGGTAAAGAAACTAGTGTTACTATCATAACTGGTCTCTTGGTCCCTATGGTGTTTGCATGATTTATATATTGTTTCTAAGTACAAAGAATGTGCTGTAAGTGATAATCCTAAAAATTGAAGGAATTCAAAATAAAGGAAAATGTATTATTCTGTTAATGAGGGAAACTATTTTTCCTAACTAGCCAACAGGTATGACACTGGGTGTAATTTTTTTCACCCTACTCTTTTGACTGATCCTCTCTCTCCTTCACTTTTGGTATAACTCAAACTCCCTTTTGCTGCTTTTTTTTTTTTTTTTTTTTTTTTTTTTTTTTTTTTTTTTTTTTTTTTTTTGGTAATTGGAGAACTTATCTGGAAAGAGTCCCTCCTTTCTTCTTAAGTCATCTTTCTCTAACAAGGGCATCAGAGAAACTTTGCCATCGTTAGCCAGATGGCCCCTGAAGGAGGTTTAAGACAGGAGAGAATCTGATGACTTCTGGCCTGCCGGCCAGCAAACTGTTATGAAAGGCTTCATGTTACCACTTAAAAGCTTACAAGGCAGAATTCCTCTCCTCCAGCACACTGTCACTCTAAAGGTTCCACTCAAAATCAGGAAAGAGTTTGGAGCCAGTAAGAGAAGAAACGAGTTTTTCACTCTATAAAGGAAATTACCAACCAGGCTCAAGGGGCAAGACACACCAGATCTGCAACCAAGGGTATCTCTATGGAATCTGGATACTAACACATGTTGAGGAGTGATAGCAGCAATCATTACAGCCATTATTACCAAATTACCAGGTCAAGTTTATGCCAAGGTCTGAAAATAGGAACATTAGTTGTACTGTCAATCAAAACTATCTAATGGATTTGTCTTGAGTGCAGAACTGGAATTAGCAGGAGAGGAAAAAATATGACCTAGTATTATGGGAGACACAGCATACAAAACAAAAACTCATGTGAACATCTGTAAAGTAAACATGGAGAAATAGCCAACTAAAATGTGTAGAGATGGACTCTATGTATAGAGATGTAGATACAGAATGTAAAGTTCATGGGTTATGATCAAGGTACAACTTTATTTCTTGGCTTGTACCATCTATTTAAAATATTTTATTGAGGGGAGTGGTAGTCTTTGTGTCTTAGTGGAAGTTGAGCAGATCCCTGACCTTTTTGTTCATCCTTTGATGTTGACAATCACTTTAACAGTCTTCATTCTAAGGCGCTGGTCAGTCTAAGGCTACTCTCCCTCTCCCCCTCACGAGGCTTGTGGCAGATGGCTGCCTGCCTTCAGCTTTCTTCTCAACTTACTTCCTCTGTACTAGCTAACTGCTCATTCGATCCACCAGTGTAAAAGTGGGAGGAGGCAGGAGATAATCCAGTTATCTGGTAAGTCTGTATCTATCAGATGTTTAAAGCTTGCCCTTCCTTCCTTCCTTCCTTCCTTCCTTCCTTCCTTCCTTCCTTCCTTCCTTCCTTCCTTCCTGTCATTCTTTCTCTTTCCTTGCAATACTGAGCATTGAACCCAAGGGGGCTTTACCACTGAGCTACAATCCTGGTGAGACAGGGTCTCACCAAGTTGCTTAGGGCCTTACTAAATTGCTGAGGCTAGCCTTGAATTTATGATCCCAGTTGCTGGGATTACAGGCATGTGCCCACCTTGATTCTTCTTTCTTGAAGGAGGCTTTAAAGGTTCTTTGAAGATTCCCATTATCAGAGACCTCTTTCTTGAGTCCTTTTAGCCTAGACAGATGCCAGTGGTGATCTATGACAAACTGTGGATTCAAGGATTACCGTTTTCATCTCTACCTTCTGGCAACCTGATCCTTCCATACCTCTAGATAGCCCTTTTGAATAGATCCAAGGTAATACCATGTTGTCTGCCTTCTATGTGGCCCACATTTGGTCCAGAGAAACATTCACAAATATGTTGACCCTGCTGATCTGAGAGTAAAGGCAGCTCTCACTTCTACTCTGGCTAAAGCCTTCTTTAACTTATAGGCAAGAGTCAGTGCAGTCCTCTATTTTACAAATACAGAGGAAAAAGTTCCATCCTCTCTGGTCCCATAGAAGTTCCTCTCAGGCTTCAGGCTTCAGGAGTTAACTCCAGTGCTTCCTCTCCTTATGGGTGGGAGGAATGTGGGGTCTCAAAAGCACAAACAAGCTTCTCCCCAAGAAACTGCACAGTTTCCCCTCTCTACAGTCTCTTGATCTCATCATGAAGTAGAATTGTTCTTTAACATTGACTTTGTGCATAACACCCTAGTTGAAGTAATCATCTTTAATTGCAATTGACTATGTTCTTATTTGTCTTCCAAACCTTGATTAATAAGACACTGTGAGCCAGTTGATGTGATGCATGTATATAATTCTGGCAATTTGGAAGGCTGAGACAGAAAGAAAGAATTTCAAGTTCAAGGCCAGCTTGGGCAACTTAGCAAGACCTTGTCTCAAAATAAAATAAAAAGGACTAGGGGTCAAGTGATCACTTGAGCAGCCTGGAGCCCTGCAGAGTTTTGTCTCTCCATCTCTGTCTTACCTACGCAGCTGAGCACAGAACCTGGGACAAAGGAGGTGCTCAGTAAACGTTGGTCAGATGGATAAAACTGCAGCCAACTTTTGTTGTGCAGTGGATTCTCGGAGATTTAAAATAACCGGGGAGGAGAGCCTGTTTCATCACTTCCTGGAAGACATGGTCATTCTTACATTTATAAAATACTGATAATTTCTCAGAATTTGTATGCCTTAGCATTTATCAACCCAGATATTTGAAAAATGAGACTATGAATGAGGGGAAACTCCATTTTTTTTCAAGGAACAAATGGATACATAAACATGAGGTATTTCCGGTTTTTCAAATAGTTTTGAGATGCCAAATTAATGCTTCTCAGGGAAGAAAATTCCCTAAAACTGTGGAATTGTAAATACTGTTTAAGTACCTTGTTTTAAAAAACCAAGCTTCACAAATAACAAAGAAACAAAAATTATATTTAAAGTATTTGGCAAACTGTTAATGCATTAAATATAGGTGGTAGATATAAGGAGTCTCTCATACTCTTCTTTCTAGTTGTTCTGTATTTTTTAACATTTTTGCAATAAAAATAATATTAACAATTGAAGTTGGGAATTACCACTGTCTTTTCCATGCTTTAACTAGAGGCACCAGAAGAAGCAAAAATGGAACAGAAATTATGTAGACTTTGCCATCTCATAATTAAACACTCATAGTCCTCATTAATATAATATACAGCCCTATTAATATAGTATAGACCTACAGGTGTTTGTATTTAGACTAGACAGTAAACATTTTGCTTTGATATTAGGTAAAATCAGAATTTATAGAAATTTATAGAAAAATATTTAGAGATCATTTTAGCCAGTCAACATTCTCATTTTACAAATGAGGAAATTAATACTCAGAATAATGGAACATAATAACTAGCCAATCTTAGAGCTGATGCTCTGGTCTCATTCTTTCCACCACCCTGGTTGGCACATGACATTGAACAAGAGCTTACAACACAAAGAACCTTAGAGCAGGGGTGGATACCAGCTTCAGGTGTTTGTGGAATCCTCTGACTCTGTCATCTCTTCTATGTAGTGATGGGGACCTCCTTTTGTTTTACACTGGATTCTCAGAGATAGAGCACTGGACTCACTAAAGCTAGACTTAATAAGATGAAGGCCAGAGAGATAGTCACCAACCTTTCAATACATCAATTTTGTGAAGCTTGTGCTCCATTTTGAGAGACTGATGGGTAATGCCAACAGCATATCACTTTACTACATCTGGAGAAAAGGTGTCTTGGTAGGCTCGGGCCTATGGTATGGAATGGCATTTACTATGTCTCTGGTGGTCAAAGAGAATGCAAGGGTTTCAGGAGAAAATGTACCATCGGACTAGGGCTATCCATGTGAGTTACACAGTTATAAACACAGGGATAGGAATTTGAAAGATACTGACAGAAATGAGGTTAGGCTTAGATAAGACACGTAGCTTGATGGCTTAATTTTTCCTATGACTTTCCCTGTTGGCAACCAGGAAGGACTTAGGTTTCCAGAATGCATTCCCTCATTTTGATCACCACCAACTCAATTATACTAGTCCCTGTGCCTGGGGGTTTAAAGTTCTTTTGGCCCCTACTGTAGATTCTGGCAACAGAATAATAAACAACAGGTACATAATCAAACTGTTTACCATACATTGAATTTGAACACATTACTTAGAATGACTTGTGTAATGGGGTAGGGAGCTCTAGCCTCAGTGCAATTTCTTTTTTCTTTTTCTTTCTTTTTTAAGAGAGAGAGAGGGACAGTGAGAGAGAAAGAGAATCAATTTTATTTAGTTTTTCATTTGGCTTTCGTTGCTCTGCCACTTCGCTGTATGTGTGGTGCTGGGGTTTGAACCCACATCCCTGCACATGCAAGGCAGCTGCTGAAACCGCTGAGCCACAGCTCCAGCCTGCTTCAGTGTAATTTCATTCCTATTTCTTCAAGCTTTCCCAAACAAATCTATGAATTAAAAGTGTAGTTTTTATGTAACTACAAGTCAACTCTCCAGACCCCTCTCAGAGGGCTACTATAAGCCATTCAACCACAGAACTGCCAATGACCAAAGCAGTCTTTAATCCAGACTCTGAAAGTGGTGCCTTGCAAGTTGAATGTTGCCTGCTTTTAAAAATTAATTATTTTTCCATGTTTTTACTGGTGCAATACAATTATACATAATGGTGGGATTAGTTGTCACATAATTGTATGTGCACACACTATAATAAGAAGTCACAGTATTTGCAATTTAGGACAATTCGCTTTTTAAAAAAATCTGGATTTTGGCTTCGTTTGAAAAGTTAGACCAATTTCACCATGTTGTTGTGGAAGGAAGGGAGGAGCACATTCCTGCATAGCAAAAGTCCCTTTTGAGTTGGAGCTCAAAAGAGGCTCACTCTTCAGACAGGTCCTGAGTTTTCAGTTCACTATCCCCTTACTGATGCACCTGCGTCCTGCTTTAATCTGCTGGTTAGATTTTGTTGCGTGGAGCTCTCTTGGGGAGTAGGAGCTGGGCACTCTTGGTTATACAAGCTGTCTGTGAGGGCTGCCTCACTCGTCAGGCACCACCACACGCTGCCAACTTAGAAGTGTTGGTGCTCTGTGCAGAAAGTACCTCAGTCCAATGTGTGTCAGTGTCCCTTGTGAGAAGGGGTATTTATGGTCGGCTTTTACATCTCCTTCGGTCCTCAACATTTGCAATACTACGCCTGCTGCAAGATCTGGCTGCCCGAAGACACTCCTAATAGTGTAGTCTTCTAAGCAGCTGAACCAGTTTGGACTTAGTGGACAAGAGCGGTATTTAGTGAGTTTGGGAGTAATGCGGGATGAGTTGCTCAGGCCGACCGCAGAAGCACAGGGCGAGGGCAGAGGGGCGGGGTGGACACCTGCTGGCCTGGTCTAAGGAGGCGCAACCAGCCGAATCCGCTTGAGAGTCAAGGTTAGTAGCTTCCTTCCCACCGCAGGCCCAAGACCTGAGACCCAGTGCTGTGGCGGACAACGCGACACGGGGCTAAGCTTTAAGCCTCCGGGCGAAGGGAGAAAGAGACCGGTTAACCCCGGCTGGGTAGTCCGAGGCGGCCGCACGAGTCTGCGCAGGCGCGTCCGGCTTTCTGGCACTGGTCAGCGCGCAGGCGCTCTTCCCCTCGGTCTTCCCGTCCTGTAAACCCAGGGACCCGCGGCTGACAGCTTCTGCTTCCGGGTCACGCCTTGACAGCAGCTCTTCCGACCCACCTCAGACCCGCGGTTCGGTGAGTGCGGCCCCCCGTGCGGGGAAGTCTGCAGCCCGGTCCCCTAGCCCTGGGCACCACACCCAGTAACGCTTCCTTCACTCCCCGCAAACGAGGTCCGCGAGCCCTCGAGGCCAAGCCTTCGTTCTGGGCATTAGGGAAGATCGGGGCGAGGGTTGACCCGCCTCGGGGACTTCACGGGCACAGTTTGCACGGCTCGAATTCAGTGCCCGCACCCGGAGACCTGCGGGGACTGCTGCATTCTATTGGGAGCCCATGCACCACACGTTCTTGCATTTCGTGCCCTTGCCCTTCGACACCTAGCCTTTGCACCAAGCTGCCGCGAGCCCTCCCACAGCAGGTGCGGTGGGGTTGGGGGCGCCTCCGGCTCCGCCCAGAGCCTCCCTCGCACCAGAGCTGTTAAGGATCTTGAGTGTCGCCTCTCTTTCACTTTGCTTTCAGCTTTACAATTAAATTAATAAATACACAATTGCATAAATCCTTTGGTGTTTTCTCTAGACGCATAGCAAAAGAAAACGGGGGTTGGGGGCAAATATAGGAGCGCTTTCAGCCCCAGCGCAGGAACAGGGCCCATTAAGGCTCAAACCGTGCACCTGAGAGAGGGCGGATTTAGCTAGTGAATTGTTATCACTCTGCCCTGGAGCTGCGAGGCGACAGCTTAGGACCACTAGTCCTACACTTGTTGGAGGAATTCTTAGCATGAAATCCAAGAGCACCCCAAAAATGAGTGCGGGATTTTTCCTTCATCAGATTCTCATGGCTTAGAAACTATGAACAGAACCACTTAAGTCCCAGCCTCCCGCCTCAGATGCGCTTTTACCCCTATTCTTGAAATCCTGGACTCAAATGCACCTCTGACCCATTCCCTCCTTTTTCGTTGCTTCAAAGAAGTATAAGATACAGACCCTTGTGTCTGAAGAGTTTGGTGTGTGTGTACACACATATATATATTGGGGATTGAACCCAGGGCCTTGCAAATACTAAGTAGTTGCTCTACCAAGAGTTGTCCTCCCAGCCATGTACAAGTGTATATGTATGTGTATATATGTATATCAGATTTATATGTAACAGTTATAAATAGCTACTGATTCACAGAAAGAAACTAGTATAGTTCCTAATGTATAATGTATAAAGGGATGTCCCATCACAAAAAAAAAACAATTTGTTATGAAATGACCAAAATCATTTTTGAAATTTTCACTTAGTAGTCATCTTATATGGTAATATGCTTAATTACTGAATTTATTAGGATCTGAAGTAATAAGTTTTGTTTGGTTTGGTACCAGAAATTGAACCCACGGGTGCTCAACCACTAAGCCACATCACAGCCCTTTGTTTTTAAATTTTGAGACAGGGTCTTACTAAGGTTTTCAGGGCCTTGCTAAATTGCTAAAACTGAATTTGAACTTGCAATCCTCCTGCCTCGGCCTCCTGAGTTGCTGGGATTACAGGCATAGACCACCATGCCTGGCTCAAGAAATAACTTTCACCTTGGTTCAACAAATATTTATTGAGGACCTTCAATGTGCCCGGCACTGTTGGAAAAAGACAAACAAACTACCCTTAGTCCTAAAGAGCTTAATAAGAGTATAGATTCCTAAGCAGTTACACCTACAGAGTTGATATTGCATATTTCATTTACAGTTTTGAATACGTGTTTTTGCATAGAATGTATCACTTTATTGGCTGTAATGTTAAATGTTCCCTTTCACCTCATATAGTCAAGACTTATTATAGTTGAATTTGAGTATATTATCTTGTTTTCATCTTCTATCCTGGAATTCTCTGCCATATTGTGGTTCAATATATATTTGTCCAAGTCTATTTCTCAGTTGTCAATGATAGCCAATTTCTTAAATTTTTAGTTCTTATGAAATCTGCCAGTTTTTCTAAAACTGAAAGCATATTTTTAAATTTATTTTTATTAGTGCATTATAGTTTTACATAATATTGGGATTGGTTGTCACATATTCCTAGATGCACACAATTCAACAATTTGTTCAGTATCCACCCCCACATCCCTGTACCTCCCTCCTCCCCGTCCCCTGATCCCTTGCCTTTCTTCTGAGTCCTATATTGTTCCTAAAAGACCCAAATACAGTGACATAATTCTTATACTTATGAATAACATTTTTATATATATGGCAATAGTATATACAGTGACATTTATAACTGCTTGGAATGTACTTTGCTTTATCTTAGTTCCAACATTTCCCCTTCTCCTCCCTTCCTATCATCCCTTGTTATTCTTCAAAATATTTGACAATGGGATTAAACATTTACATTTTTATACAGGTATATGCAGCATGGCTTGTTCAAATATCTTATAACGTATATTGCAACTGTATCTCATAAATATTAACATTTTGCATTTTTGTTGTATGGATCTAATACATGAGTTTGTCTACTTTACTTCTGATCCTGGGTTTAGGTCCAGCCTCCACAAATGAGGGATATCATTCAGCCCTTAACTCTGAGTTTGGCTAACTTCTCTCAGCATGATTTCTTCCAATGCCATCCATTTACCTTCAGTAGGTGCAATATCATTGTTTCTAATAGCTGAGTAGAACTCTATTGCACATATATATACCAGAGCTTTTGGATCCATTCATCCAGTGAGGGATATCTGGGTTGGTTCCATAACTTAGCTATTGTAAATTGAGCTACTATGAACATGGATATTGCTGTGTTGCTGTAATGTGCTGATTCTAACTCCTCTGGGAGAATACCCAGAAGAGGAATAGCTGGATCGTATTGTGGATCCAACTCTAATTTTTTGAGGAGTCTCCACACTGCTGAAAGCATATTTTATTGATGTGAATTTTGGTTTTTCTAATTTTATGTTGATAACTCCAGAGTAGTTATACTTTTACTTTCTTCCCTATTTTAGGATATCCCCGCAATCATTTCCTTTTTACTCTGCTAAAGACATTTGAAAATATTTCGCAGATGCCTTATCTTTGTTAAGATAGATATATCTGTCCCATAGCTTTCTCCTTCTCTTCGCATAAGTAGCAGGCACTTTCATATCCTTTAATTAGTCAACCCACCAATAATTATTAAATACCTACATTTTGTGAAATTCTGTGACTCTCTTCTACAGACAAAAAAGGAAAGAACAAGGTCCTTGCCTTCCAATTGTTTAAAATTTAGATAGAAAAACAATATACTTCAAGGCAAATGTAATAAATATGATGCTGATAATAAATTTAAAAAATAACAAAAATTCAGAGAAGGAAAATAGTGTTTTGCGGTATCTTAAGCATTCAGAAAAGCCTTGACTAGTCTTGTTTGTAAACCACAGAGCTTCGTGGGGATCATAGTACAGTACCTCTTACGGAAATCTTGTGCTAGGAGAATCAGAGCATTTACATCTAGGTTTACTCAGCATCCTAGCACCCGTTGTAATCTAGTTTACTGTGATTACCAAGAAATGCTATTAATCACTGATCTCCTTGGCATTTGAATTTACAATTGAGAAGACCTCAGAGAACACTTAACCCTAAGTATAGGTGCGCTCAATGATATTGTATATGCCTAAAACTTCTTTGTTTCAGGCAGTTTGGAGCATGTGAACACACTCTGAGTCTTGATGAGTTCCAGTATGTGGTATATTATGCAGAGCATTCAGAGCAAATACTCTCTCTCAGAGCGCTTAATACGAACAATTGCTGCCATCCGTTCCTTCCCACACGATAATGTGGAGGACCTCATCAGAGGGGTGAGTGTGCTGTTATTGAAATGATAGTCTGGGAGATAAAATGGGAAAATTCCTGATAAATCCTAAATTATTGATTTCCAGCTTTGATTTAGCACAAGGTCACAAGGATTTTTTACAATATTAAATGTATTAACTTGATCATTAAAATGTATTTTCCCAGTGTTTGCTTTGCTTGCCTTCTCCCTTTCACTCTTTTGATATTTTTTTCATGAAATATGTTCTAGATTGTCCTAGTCTCATGTTCCCTATCAAATCTGTCTGGATATGATGCACATGGAACCCTTCAAGATCCAAGTCTTCTAAACATGTTTTAATGAGGGTGGTAGTTGGTGAGCAAAGTTGAGGAAGTTTTCAAATCCTTATGACCTTTTCTTTATACCTGGTTATAATTACGTGGAGAGGTTTCACTTTCCTGCTTTCTTAAGTACAGCTGCAAGTTCTAGTTATGTAGAGGACACCAACCACTAAATGTGTGGTAATTTTAGATTAAGAAAACACTTTATCTGATATGTAACTACTACTGTTCAGTAATTCTGCTACGTGACTAGTATCCTACAAGGTCTTTAGTACCCTTTTCTGTATATTATTCCTGTTGAAGAGAAGTTAGAGTGATTTTTTTTTTAATAACTGGAAAATGCATCCAGTTACTTCTGTACAATCTAACAACTTCCTGATCCTCCTTTACAGCCCAGGGCTCTGTAGCTGCTGTGGCACAGCTGCAGAAGGAAAGCTTACAGTGTTAGCTTGTTCTTGGTAAAATTGTGATCAGAAGACTCAGCAGTAGAACTCTGTCACATTCTAATTGTAGCTCAGCTGCTGAGTCATTCAGTGACTTTGGTCTGACTGGCATCTCCATCTCTTCAGATTTGGAATAGAAGCACCAGATTTGGAATACGTAGCAGAGAATGCCAAGACCAAGAGACCATTTTGAAGATGTTTATAAAACAAAAGTAAAATTAAGATGGCTCTACTGTTATTAATGGTCATTTGTGGAATGGCAAAAAGAGCATGGCATTTCTGGTCTCAGTCTGACTGAATCACTTTCCTGACGGTGTCAGACCGTGGATAGAAAGTGGATTGCTGGTCCAGCTTTCCTGCCTGACAATAAGGTTCTCACAACTTTTACACATAAGGTTATGTCCTCAATGATGTCCAGGTGATCATCTTAGCAGGCTACCTTGTGGAGAAGCTAACGATCTAAGAAAGGCATAGTTCTTTTCTTTCCTGTTCAGTATATTCTCTTGGTTTGTACATTTGCATGATAACAGTATTTATCTAATATATAAACATGGAATATAAGAATCTGCAGTATTTTTACTGTTTACTATTGGGGCTCTCTTCCTCCAGACTCGGTTCTGGGTCTTGTCTTGCTGGGTAAACCAGAGCTGAGCACACTGACTGAAGTTTCCTCCTTCTCACAGGGAGCAGATGTAAACTGTACCCATGGCACATTGAAGCCCCTCCACTGTGCCTGTATGGTGTCAGATGCTGACTGTGTGGAGTTACTCCTGGAAAAAGGAGCTGAGGTAATGTTTTCAACACTTCACATTAATAATTCACCGTAACTGGAGCTTCACATTTTCTTAAAATTTCTCTTTGTACCTCCAGCCTGATCTTCTCATAGTAACACTAGCATAGTCAATATTAAAAGAAAATAAGGGGCTGGAGCAGTGACTCAGCAGTTGTGGCGCATGTGCGCAGGGACGTGAGTTCAAACCCCAGCACCATGTACACAGCGAGGTGTCAAAGCAACAAAAGCTGCATGAGAAAGTAAATAAAAGTTGATTCTTTCTCTCACTGTCCCTCTCTTTAAAAAAGAAAGAAAATGTAACTGTAAAGCTATAAAATGATCCCAAGGATTTCATTACTTTGCCTTTTTCTCCTTCATTTAAGCTGTTCATGGCTCCAAGAAGGTATCTAATCTCCCTCTGCTCTCGCAGCTTACTTCCTAGGGGTTGTTTATATTTCCATTGAATCCTCTCCTTGCCTGCTGACTGTCCAGGAGCTGTAACTGCAGAGGCCCCTCAATGCTGATTAATCTAACCATTTGAGATTTAGTATCTATCAGATGTGTGTGGCTCTAGGAGATAATTATAAGACAGTCTCTTCCTCAGGATTATGCTCCTTGTGCTATTTTTGTCTACTAATTATTTTTATTTTAGTATAGTTTATTCTTCTAATATATCATGATAAAAATGAAAAATTAATTTTTGAAAATAGATCCTTGGCATTGGCATGAAGCAGCATAGTACAATTAAAAGAATAGCCTGGAGCCATATTTCATGGATTCAGATTCCAGCTCAATTATTTCTAGCTTGAGCAAATTCCTTTAACCTTTCTTTCCCTTAGTTTCCCCATTTGTAAAAAGGGGTGGTAATGGTGTCTTCTGCATAAGGTTGTAAAGTGTTTGGAACATCAGCATGTAGTAATTCCTAAGAGGGCATGTCAAATGAATAAGCCTGACAGTTCTGACCATCTGTGAGCAGTCTTGAGAATGTATAAGCTGAGGTGCTAATATGAATCAGTCAAGCCATGGAGCCCGAACACGGTGCAGTCCCAAACACTGGATAGTAAGCCCAAGAAGGAGACCTAACTTCTTCATCTCCATATAGCCACGCTCCACTGTCATTAGCTATGCCATAACTTTTGTGATTAAGCCTGTTTGTGAGTGACCCTGAATAAAAATCAATTATACCCTGAGGTGATTAATAGCAATGATCAAAGTGAAAATATCCAGAGGGAAAAATTGTTTTTGGCCAAAGAAAAAGCTGAACTCAAATGTTTCAGTTTTTCTTTAGTGCCTTTTACGGGGGAAGATAACATGCAATTTATAAATTTGGGAATTTAAAGTAAAAAATTATAGGTGATTCTGACTTTCAGCAGGCTAGCTGCTGGGTTTTATTTTTGTTTTGTTTTGGTTTGGTTTGGTTTGTTTTTTAGGTATTAGGGAATGAACCCAGGGGTGCTTTTAGCACTGAGTCACATCCCCAGGCCTATTTATTTATTTATTTATTTATTTATTTTACTTTTGAGACAGGGTCTAAGTTGCTGAGGCTGGCTTTAAGCTTGTAATCCTCCTGCCTCAGGGCTCCCAAGTCACTGGGATTACAGCAAGTATCACCACCTGGCGTAGGCTAGCTGTTTTTATAGCATTGGAAGATTTGTGCTCTCCCTTCCACATGCTCTTTTGGGGGGGCTCTCATTAATTTACAGCACATTTTTGCATAGGGCTGACTTATTAACGTTTTGAGCTTCTCTGTATTGTAAAAGAACACAGCAAAGCCATATGGACAGTGCTTTAACCTCATTATTTTTCATTCTGGTTGCCATTAGCCACAGGATACAGAAAGTCAGGATAGGTAAAATCCAGAACTCTGTGTATTGGAGCAACTCCAGTGAATTTCTTTCAGAGCAGTTTGAAGTATGTAGACTTCTTTCCCTGCTTTACTCCTTACTCTGTGGTAAGGAGTCTAGAGAATAGAGACGTGAACATTGCAGCAAAATTCTAAGTAATGCAGGGCAGATGGTTAATGTACAAATAGTGTCGTCTTGAGACCATTCCTTTCCTGTTTCCTCCTAAGCTCCTGTCATACTCCATCGTGGTCACCAAGACTCCCTGGGAACTGCGTGTTGACCCCTTGCTCAGAGCATGGTATAGCAAAGGCAGTGGACAGTGGGTATGCAGGATTCTTTGCTGTACGCCTTTCCTCCTCCCTGTAGTCTAGCTACTGTAATATAGTTCTTCTTTTTACAGGTAAATGCCCTGGATGGCTACAACCGAACAGCTCTTCACTATGCAGCAGAGAAAGATGAGGCTTGTGTGGAGGTTCTGTTGGAGTATGGTGCAAACCCCAATGCATTGGATGGCAACAGAGACACCCCACTTCACTGGGCAGCCTTTAAGAACAATGCTGAGTGTGTGCGGGCTCTCTTAGAGAGTGGGGCCTCAGTCAATGCCCTGGATTACAACAATGATACACCACTCAGCTGGGCTGCCATGAAGGGAAATCTTGAAAGCGTTAGCATCCTTCTTGATTATGGTGCAGAGGTCAGAGTCATCAACCTAAAAGGCCAGACACCCATCTCCCGCCTGGTAGCTCTGCTAGTCAGGGGACTTGGAACAGAGAAAGAGGACTCCTGCTTTGAGCTCCTCCACAGAGCTGTTGGACACTTTGAATTAAGGAAAAATGGCATCATGCCACGAGAGGTGGCCAAAGACCAGCAGCTATGTGAAAAACTGACTGTGCTGTGCTCAGCCCCAGGAACCCTAAAAACACTCTCTCGTT
This sequence comes from Aplodontia rufa, assembly GCA_004027875.1. Classification (NCBI taxonomy): domain Eukaryota; kingdom Metazoa; phylum Chordata; class Mammalia; order Rodentia; family Aplodontiidae; genus Aplodontia; species Aplodontia rufa. Next base: position 30,043 of record PVKS010014436.1, on the reverse strand, counting down.
ATGCTGTGCGCCATAGCCTGGGACTCCAGTATCTGCCGGATGCAGTGAAGGGCCTTCCACTGCCAGCTTCTTTGAAGGAATACCTGTTACTTGTAGAATAGCCTGGAGGAGACCTTTGCACCATCATGCAGGGGCCTAACTCCTGGTGAGGTACTGCAGTACTGTGTTTTTGTCATGGAAAACAGAAAAGCACTTGTCCCTGTTGTGTGGTTAATAGATTTTGAGACAACAAGTCACAACAGTAACTTCCACAGCCCCTCCTCCCATACCAAGAAACCAACCAAAAAAAAAAAAAAACAAAAAAACTCACTTTTGTTTGCTGTTTATTGCTGCTTACTTGGCTTCTTATATTGCACCCTGCAAAAGAAGAGGTCTCCCCAACACCCTTCCCTTTAGGAAATGAGTCGACAGTACAACTAAGTTTCTCTAGGAAAATGGAAAGTATTTAAACAATATGCATGTGGTTTTCCTTTGGGGGCATGATTTAACATGTGGATGAATCCATTATTAATTGTCTGTGAAGGTTAAGAAAACCACAACTCCAGCTAACAACAATTATGTCCCAAGGATGAAGATACTCCATCCTCAAATGGTGTGAGATTCAGAATTAGACATTCAGAAGGACTTCCCCCTTTCTCCTCACCAAAGAAAAGAGCATTTTTTGCTGCTTTTCCATGGATGTGTCCCAGGGTTACAGTCTTTCAGCAGTATTATTTCAGAAAGATATCTTGCTGCTTTCCATGTTGAAGGGATAGCAGGTTCTAAGCAGTCCTAAGAAACCCTGAGAGTCCTGCACCATTCTCCTAATGCAGCTTTTCTCTTCCTGAAAGTCGGTTTGTTCTAGTGAGCTTAGCAGGCATTTCCTGCATCTTAGATATTTGCTCTAGCAGATGATAGGCTGGGTGCCTTCCTCCTAGAGACTTCTTCATTCCCTATGGAAAGCTTGTGCCACTGAGAACTTGGAGTTACTTTTCTTTCCATTGTGTTGGAACCTTTGCTTTTCATTGATCTATAGAAGACATTGGTTGGAGGTAGAGCTCAGAAGGGAATGGGGAAAGACATGTAAGAGCTGCTTTTGAAATGGGGTATCAAAGAAAAAATCTGTTTTAGCGAACAATAGTCAACAATACTCTTCATGTTCCTAAACTATATCAAGTTGTTAATTGATCTTTGATGACCTGTATGAGAATTTGAAAAACTTTTTTCAAGCTGGTTGGGCACTTACAAACAAAATGGGATTTGCTGACATAACTGATTTGAAAGAGTGTGCTTGCATTTGTCCATTTAAAAAAAGAAGAAATAAATAGTTCTAAAAGTAAGTTTGGCAATTCCCACTGTTTTTCTCCACTTCCTCCTCCTATTCTTGAAAAAGTCTTTACTGCCTGGCCCTTCAACATACCTTTCCATCCCAACCTGTCTCCTATCAGCAACAGTGTTTCTGGGCACAATTGTAGTGAACAGTGGAGCTTGGGCAGAGTATTTTAAAAGCTTCCCCCTTTTCTATACTTCCCCAACCCCAAATTGAAAATTACTGCTTTTGTTCTCTACCCCAACTGCATGGTGTGGCTCAATGTCTGCCTACCTTGCAAACAAAGACCAGCTGCACATGAAATCACTAAGGAAGCTTTTAAAAAACATTGATGCCAAGATTTCACTCATTACCAGTTTAGAATTTCCTGGAGTAGGGCTGGATTAGATTTCTTCAAAAATTTCCAGTGTGTAACCACTGCTTTAGACAGTGGTTCTACAGCCTACCTATTAATTAGAGCCTCCTAAGGAAATTTTTAAATAATAAGGCCCACACTCCACTCCCAGAAACTGATACAATTGGTCCAAAATGGGTCCAGGCCTCAGTTTTTAAAGGCCACACTAGATGTTTTTACTATTCAGGCTAGATTTATGAACCACTGCTTTAGATGCTGTTGATGTTCTGGAAAAGGAATATGTTTTGTCCACGTGATAAAAGACATCACCTGCTTTCTCAGTTACTGTATAATCACAATTCATGACTAATAAATTCTGCTTTACCTCCACTTAAAGACAACTTCGTACATCTTTTTATTTCTGGGGAAGTGGCATGTATTTAATAGGTTTTAGTTTTTGTTTTTAAATGGTCTTCACTACCTTTTGTCAGATTATATTATGGTCCTCCATTTTTCCCTTTTTACAAAGTGACATTTTTCTTCTGCAATTACCTTTCCGTCTAGCCACCCCTGCTCTCTGTCATGTTTCCCAAGGAAGTGGTCCTAGGATTAAAGACAGGAGAGAGAACCTATGAATTAATGGCAGTTAGCACTTAAAATGTTCTGGGAAGGCTGGAGCTTTCCCTTTCACTTCATTTTCATAGCCCTGATGATTTTCTGAATTTGAGGTCATATGAAAAGGAAGAAGAGGTACCAAGAATGGGGATGGGCTTTGCAATCAACCGAGCTTGAGTCCCAGTTTTATTAGACTCTGAGACCTGGGAGACAGGGAGACATTACTTAATCACCTTCAGCTGTGTCCTTGCCGCCACTCCCTTCATAGACCTACTTTTAGGATTCAGTGCTAGCATGTAAAATGCCTACCAAAGATTAATGATTACTGTTAATTTCTCTTCCCCTTCAAGAACTGGAAAGAGCATTTAGCTGCTTTAATTTCTGACTGACAATGAGCCTCCTCAGTCACTATTTGGAACTGTTTTAAGGGTATTGCTGAAATACTTTGGATAATTCCTTCTTCCACCCCTATAATACAGAGAGCATTCTCCCTGCTTCATCAGGTGAGTGAGGAAGCTATGGACTGGGAGCAAGGTTCATGCCTGTGCTGAGAGCCATGTTCTGGTTATTGGAGGCTGATCTTAATCTGACATCAAGACAGCACACCCTCCTATCAATTGGGGGTATAGTGTTGAGGACCAACTGAAGTGATGAGGAAGAAGCAGCTGTTATAGAATGGAAAACTGTAGCTGAGTAAGAACTGACAGCTTTCTAAAGCAGTATTCCAACTAGTCCCCATACCAAGTCCAGGATTGGTGTCTCTGTCTTCCAGGATTTCAAAATGTACATGTCTTTTCCATGAAGGTTTTGTCAAATGGAGTCTGGCTTTCATCAAGTAAGGAGTATAAGGGAAAACTTGAGAAGGAAGAATGCTGGGTTAGAGGTGCAGAGATTGCGCGATGACTGGAAAGATGCAATCCTGGATCACCAGTATATGCTAAGAGGTGAAAACAATGTTATGCTTAAAGGAGATGGGCATGTCCTCTTGGCTGCAGGAGATGCAGGAAGGATTAGTACAGAATGAGAATGAGTTCTGGAACTCTGTGTACAGAACCAAGAGATGCTGCAGAAAAATAATCCAAAAGGCAGAGAAAAGTACATGATGATCACATGGACAGTCTTTTCCCAGGGGTTCTATCTGGGCAGGTCTGGTAGACAGGGCTGATAAGATGACATTCCACTTGTGAAGAAGGTAAACAGGAGAATCAAAAACACAGTGACCAATTGGCATTTATTAGTGTAGTTATAGTTTGCCACTGTAGTATATGTAGTAGAGGAACTAAGACTCTTTGTTATAACAAAGAAATAAATAAAGCTTATTTTTAGGAAAATTCTGAGTAGCTTAAAGCTAGCAGTAGCAATAGAGGAACCCAGCCTGTATGACAGATGAAGCTGGAGTAGAAGTAATGATCAATTCTACCTAGAAGATTCCACTCACTGCCCCCTCCCCAACTCCTGGCCAGAGCTGATTATGGTTACAAGTACAGAATAAAAGGAAACCTAGTGAAAAAAACAACTGAAACAATGAGAAAACGTAGACTTAGATCTAGCAAAGGGAGATCAGAAAACCTGTTCCCCCTCACTCCAAAGAGGTCTAGACAGTAGCTTCCCCAGACCGCTTCCGAGAGATGTGCTCCAGGTGGGCGTGATCTGAGGTGTCCAAGTCGATCTCGTACTTCGCTAGAATTTTGAGGATGGGCCTCAGTTTCAGCCACCACTGTTCCTTGGGGATTCGGTGCCTACAAAGGAATGAGGTAGATGATCATAATAGTTGTTTAGCACCCCAATCAACTTCTACCAAGGGCTTATGCTTAAGATGAGCAGAGACTGAATTGAAGACACGGGCATTAGGTCTGAAGTGGGTAAGACTACAGCTGTTATTTCTAAAAGAAAAACACTGAAATCAATGAACATACTGGGGAGAGAGAACTTGAAACTCCCAGGGAGAAGACCACTGTAGAAGGTAGATGTACTCACTCAAAATCAGTCTGGTCCTTCAGCTCAGTCACTGGCTGAAAGACCAGGGCCCTCTTACGCATCCCCAGAACACAGCCTGAGTCTGGAGTATTGGCAAAGATTCGCCCTGCAATAAGAGATGTTCGGTCAGCTTCTATACTGGGGAACCAAGCTCAGTTGGCTTACTCTTCACCCCACCTACCATTCCGGTAACTCTCTTTTATTTTCCCAGACATCCAGTTCATAGCCTTGGCTCCCATCTTAGTGGCAAAATTCCTGTCAAAGGGAGTTGGACTCCCACCCTGGAAAAAGAATCATAAAAATTAAGAGGGAAGAACTCTAATGAACAGGCAGATATAACTAGATACACAGAGCAAAAGGAAAGAATGGGCCCTGGGTTTACGGGAATTTAGAAGTCTGTGGAGGAATACCCTAAGACAGTGTGGAGATCCAAAGCGAACTTCCCATTTATCAAGTGTCAGAATAATTAGTTAAATGAGATGATGAATCCCACAACTCTCTAATTCTGTTGGCCACCAGGTCATTTTCCTATCCTACTTCAGTCTAGCAGCTTTTGTCAGTCACCACCACTGCGATGCAGAAGTGTTCTTCAAGGCCCAATCTAGCTGCTCTTGGTAGAACTTTGGGATAATATAAAACACCATACAGATATTCTTTGAACTAAGAGAAAGTTATGCAGGAAAGCAGGAAGGAATGAAGAATAAGAAATAGGGCTTCACATTTATCCAGTAAAACCCCATCCTTCTGGTAAGGACTGGTAAGTTCATTCAAAGTGAGGCATTGGGAATTCATTTGTGGATAGAAAAAGATCAATGCTTAATAGGCATCAGTTGAGAGCATTTGGGAAGGAAAAGGGCCTCCGACCACTGCACCACGTGTGTCATTGATTGAAAGAAGTTCTTTCCCTGAAGACCCAGTTAGTAGAAATGGAGCCCAATACCTGCAAGTATCTCATGAAAGGCAGCATGTATGGTGGGAAAAGCATTGATTAGATTCATTCTAGCTCTATGAGTGGCCCTGACAAAAATTATTTCTCTGTGAACCTCACTTTCTTCATCTGAATTATTGACTCTCAACTAGAGATGATTCTGCCCCTTGGGAGATATTCAGCAGCATCTGGAGACACTTTTATTAAAATCGGGGGTAAGATTAATAAAATTAAACCTTCTGGACCATAAAATACAATATTATAAAAAGTGACACTGACACCGATCAGACGCAAAGAGAAGATATTTACAATCCATAAGACAGGAAATTTTTGCTCAGAATATAGAATAAAATCTATTTTAAAAAATACAGCAACCTGGGGCTGGAGTGATGACTTGGTGGTTATGGCGCTTGCCTGGCATGCACGAGTACACGGGTTCAAACCCCAGCACCCATGTACACAACTAAGTGTCAGAGCAACGAAAGCCATGTGAAAAACTCAATAAAAATTGATTCTCTCTCTCAAAAAAAAAAAAAAAAAAAATCGGGAAAGTGCTACTGCCAGGTAGAGACCAGGAATGCTGTTCAACCATCCTACAATGCACAAAGCAACCACACACAACAAACAATTATTCAGCCCCAAATGGCAATGATGACAAAGTTGAGGAACTCTGTCCTAAAAGAATATGATGGACCACAAGACCTACCTCTAAGGTTATTTCCAGAATAAAGATGTTATGGTTCTGTGACTGTAAGAGATTGCAGACCCATGCTCTTATGGTGGGCACTGAGCCTCTAGCAGACTGGAGGTCTGTGGGAGCCTCACTAGGTATGGGGGGTGATAGCTTTCTGATGAAGGGCAGGGCTGGGATATCTTCCCTACCTGCTGCATGTGGCCAAGCACATTCTTCCTGCTGTCGAAGATGCCCTTCCCCTCCTCAGAGTACAGGTTGAAAATGAAGTCAGTGGTATAGTTCTCATTGCATTTCTCATTCCTGCCAGGTAGACACCAAAATCCTGTGACAACTGATTATTTTCCCATTCCTGATTTCTGACCTTGTAGGCTCTGACCTTCCATTTTCTACCTCCCCTCAGGGTTCAGGGGATAGGCCAACCCCTCCCTTCATTCCTCAGGTCACCCCAACCATGGATCTATGGGTTAAGGCCTTTGCCTGACTAATATTTTCCTCAGGAACAAATTATGGATGAGGTACCTTAGCACCAAGCCCCTTTTCACAGTTGTTTTCATCTTTTGCACCAGATGTTCAACATTTGCCTGAAAATGAAACAGCAAATCCTAAGTCTAGATGGGAGTGGATAGGTTGAGGAAGCAATGAATTTCTTTTCTTCCACACCAGACCTCTACAGCGGGGAGAGGGACATGGAAAAGAGTTGTTTACAATCATGGGCCTGAACTGCCTAAGTCCTTTAAGAAGTTTAGTTTGGACTGACATTTCCACAAAGACCTGAAATGAGGCAGAACTCGAAGTGGGTACATTAAAAAACAGATGTGACAGCTGTCAGTTTTCAGTCCTCACCCCAAATGATCTCCCTGTCCAGGGTCTCCTTCCCTCAGAGAGCTGATTTTGCTCATAGTGTTAGTCTTTATGTAGCTTGCTTATGTGTAAAGCATTAACTCATCTGGACATAATACGTTCCTTTACATGAGGTTTTTTTTTAAGTGGGGCGAGAGGTGGCAGTTGAGGGATGCTTAACACCTGAGTCACATCCCCAGACCTTTTTTATTTTCCATTTTAAGACATGGTTCGCTAAGTTGCTTAGGGCCTCACTAAGTTGCTGCGGCTGACTTTGATCTTGTGATCCTCCTGCTTCAGTCTCTGAGCCATTGGGATAACAGGCATGAGCCACCACGCATGAGCCATCACTTGAGCTTTGAGTAGATCGTAAAGGAAGCAGACTCCCACCCCCCATTCCTGGCTGGGGTTGGGTATGATCCTGGATTAGGGAGTTCCCTCAGTCTGCTACTAGACCTCCACTTTGCAGCTCTCTTCTCCTCTAGCGAATTGGAATCTGGGAAAGTAAGATCATATGACCTCTCTGTGACATATGAATCAGAGCCCTACCCTAGAGGTGAAAGAGTATCTTCCTCAAAAATGGATTGGTAGCACGGGAAATCTGGAGAAATGACATGATGTAAGAGAAAGATCACTGACTCTTCAGTTAAACTACCTACTCACCTAGGAGTTTAGAAAATATTTTTAACACTTCAAACCTGTTCTTGTCTGTAATATGGAGAAAATATCTTCTCTGCATGTTTGTTAGAATGATAAAATGCAAAGAGTGCACATAAAGAGCTTAGCAGCTTGTCATCTGACTCAAAATGTGCATTCTAACAACAAAAGCTAAGGTCACATGTATGAGGCTGCACTGGAGAATGCCTTCACAGAGCTACTTCTAGTCTCTTTTTTCTTTTCTATAATTGGAATTGAATCCAGGGGTACTTTACCACTGAACTACCTCCCCGGCCCTTTTAATTTTTATTTGAGACAGGGTCTCAGTAAGTTGCTTTGGGGCCTTGCTATGCTTTAGCTTCCCAAGTCACTGGGATTACAGGTATGTGTGTTACTGCACCCCACTCCTTGTAGTCTTCACAGGGTTCCACAGATCAATCAGCTCCATCCTCATCTTGAAATCACTGTGGAGAGTGTAGGGGGACAGACTGGGCCAGGAGAGAGATACCTAGCAAGCTCTGGGTGACCATCTACCTGTAGGTCTCGAATGGTGAAGGGCTCCTCAAAAATGTAGGCAGCATCAGCCCCAGCTGCCAGTCCCGCCATGGTGGCCAGATAGCCACAGTAGCCACCCATAGTCTCAATGATAAACACTCGACGCTTGGTGCCTGCTGCTGACTGCTTGATGCGATCACATGTCTGCAAAGACAGTGGGTTATAGTTAGAAAGATAGGGTCAGGAACCTGATTCTTGTTATTTCTTTGCCTTTTACCATTAGCTTAGCTCTAGAACTATATCCTCCCAGGCTTGAAGGGCCCCTAGACCTCATCAGTTCTTGCATTCAGGGAGGGCACACATTGGTTATGTGTACTGCAGAGCTGTTTTCCTGGGAAGGAAGCTCTACCGATCCTTAACATTGCTCAAAGGAGGGTAATTAAGCTGAGTGACCTCAGGGAAAAAAACAGTTACATTTGATGCATTTCTAAGTGAGGAGAACACCTAGGCTTGAGGAAGCACTTTTCAAACATTGCTACTTGTTTGGCACCAAAAACAAAATCGAAAAAAGCTCATTTTCCAGAACTGCAGTCATTCTAGGGATTATAATCCTGACCAAAGGGGATGGGAAATGGTGATGGGATCTCACCGTGCATATGGTATTGAGTGCTGTGTCAGCCCCAATGCTGAAGTCTGAGCCAGGGACATTGTTGGAGACAGTGGCAGGAATGACCACAAATGGGATGCAGAGCTCATCATATTGCTTCCTGCCCTCCATCAGTTCCAGGCCCCCTGTGTATGCCTGAGAAGACAGAATAAGGAGCAGGCACGGAAAGAGAGGGGAAGGTGGAGGAAGAGGAGAAGAAATGGTACAGAGCACTCACCTCAAAGCCCCCAATGATGACAAGGCCCTGAATATTAAACTTAGTTATGTTGGCACTGATCTGTTCCAAGTTCTTCTTGGGTAGAGTCCTAGTTTAACCAGAGGTGAGGAGCAAGGAGTGAGAATTCGAAGAGACAGCAAGATTGAAGGAGAGAAAAAAGCCAGAGTTACAAAGTGTTTTATTTATAATCTCCTGACTTGTGTCCTGCTCTCCCCACCCTCTCACCTCGATGTAAGGACACACACTGGGGCTCTGAATTGTGAGAGCTGCTACAAGATGTGTGGATGGCCCTGTGTACCCTCACTGAAGCCTCCATGAGCTTTAAGTGAAAGGACCTGAACCAGAGGGTTGGTGGATGCAGGTCCTGAATTGATACCCATGTTCCAGGGATATCTTAAAGGGGTGGGTGACTATGAGGAAGTGCTCTACAATGCCACTTACCTTTTAGTCCCAAGTTTGGAACCACCTTGGCCAGTCCAGCCCCCGACATAGCTCCAGCCAGCTTCCTCAATCTACAGGGAAAGGTCACAGCTTTGCACCACAGCTATTGTACCATGAAGCCTATATGGAACTGATGCCACTGGTTGAGTTCTGACCCTGCCCCTTCAGTCCCCTTGGTTGTAAGAGGAACACCAGATGTTGGCTTTCCCCCTAACGCTTGGAACTTATTCCACCTTTACTGCTCATTCAGATATTAAGCACCTTCTATGGCAGGCACATACTAAGCTTCGGGATGGAGAATTAAACAAGATATAATATTTGCAAAGGCTCATTCAGGTGGTTCCTGCCTGCTCCTACTGCCTTAAAATTAAATATTTACTGCTTCCCTCTCCTTTCTGGGGAGAGGAGAGGAGAGTAATAGAGAACAAGGAAGAACACAATGGACCTGTCGCTCTTGCTACACTGATCTTCCCTGTGACTGCCCCTTGCTCCTAGTGTATGTACCCTCCTTCCTTTGTCCCCATACCTGACCCTTGGCCAGCCCCTCAAAGCCATCATGTACGACCAGCACACGATTGCCCTGGATAAGGCCAATCCTCACAGTAGAGCGAACAGCAGCATTCATGCCTGCAGCTGGCGCCCCCACATTCATCACAGCCACTGTGTTCGAACCACTCTGTACAGGAGGAATGGGGGAGGGGACAGAAACCACAGGGGGGAGGAGGTCATTAAGTGAGACAGAACCGTAAGCCTTTATTATCCTGAGACTAGGGTATGTGCCTGTGACAATACATATCCTCCTTCTTCCAGGGAATGCTACCATAGACTGCTGCCTCAAACTGCAGAGGCAAAATTCTTTACCACAAACCAATAAATAAAGCTGCTGTTCCTAATCCCAGACATCATCGCTATGTAACGAATAAGAGCTCTTCAGAGCAGTATTTCCCAAAGTGTGATTCTTGGACCACCTGCATCACAATCCGCCTGGAACTTGTTAAACCTGCACATACCTGATCCTGCCCCAGATCTGAATCCCCTGAGGGAAAGGCCCAGGAATCTGCATTTTAATGAACAACACAGATAATTATGATATACAGTAAGTACTGAGAACCACTATTCCAACAGAAAGATGGCTTAGGTAGATATATGTGATTGCGAGAGGATAAAATTCATGAGCCCTCTTTCTTGTTCTTTGCATACTAAAACACAGTTCTGAACTTGGTATGCATCTTGGGTTAGAGACATCTAGGATACCCTGATACACTAAGATCACAGGGCTAGTATATGGGATGGCTAACAGAAAATCATCACAGTAGGGTCTGGTACCCAATACTGAAGATTAGAGTGGGGCAAGGAAAATGGCAAGGCTTAGATTGCATGGATTGAGGGTAGTACCTCATACAGAGAGACTAAAGGAAGGAGAAGATCAAGGGGAAAAGGCAAGTCACCAGTACCTTAGAGACTGGGGGTCTGACATGAGCCAGAAGCTTGTATACTTCCCAATTGTTCATGAAGCTCCTATAAAAAGTACAAAGAGAGAGGGGGTGTCTGCAGGCCACTCCTAAGGCAAGCAACCATGGGAATTCAGACCTGAAGTTTAGGTCCCAGAGTAAAGTTCCATAGGACAAACCTCTAAGGACATAACCAGGGCAAGCATAGGCTGCAAAAGGCCCACTCATCCACCAAACCCTCCCTGAGCACTCTCCTCCCAGGTGTTGTGTCACCACCACAAGAGATTTTCCCTTGCCTAGAGACACTTATGGTATAGCTGGGATCCACGCAGAGGAATAACAAATTGATACTACATTGTTAAAAAGCCGACCCTAGGAGAGCAGCCCTAGGATGAGCCTCCCAACCACCTCACAACTAAGTTTCTTTGTTGAAGAGACAATAAAAAGAAGAAGCAGAGGTTCATACTTTGTATCTAGGACTATGTAGATTTTCTTACTTCATTCTGGTATCTAATTTTTGTAGTTAGGAAACTTTTAGCCATTTCCTTACCGGCCTCTCAGTTTCATGGCTTCATCAAATCTCTTCTCATCCATGGCCTTGGTCACATCTTTGGTCTGAGGGAGGAGCACAGCAACAGTTACAAACCTAGGGCAGGATTCTACACAGCTGGATTTCCATTCATGCTGATCCTTCCCGTTTCTGGGCATGGGACTAAATCCTGCCCACCCTGCTCCCCACATTTTCTATACTCCTCCAAACTTTCACAGTAGAACAATCTTCATTTCTCTTTAATTTTCTGAATAACAAGCAGCAAAAGAAAAGGGCTAAACTAATGCTCTATTTATTAGAATTAAGGAAAATAAAGGAGTGTTCACAGAATAACAGCACCTTCCTTCACTCTGCACCCAGGTCCCCACCCTCAAAATTACCGAATAAACAAAGATCCCATAGGTAACGCAGAAAGAAGAAAGAGTAAATCCTACCATGCACTTCTCCACCACTGATATCTGCTCTGTGAGTCAGAGCTTTAGCTTTTAAACTTTTGGAGATGCATTTCCAAGCAAAGTTTTAGGTCACTGGGACTCCTGATTCTCAGAGAGAAGCAGACTGGCAAAACAGGGAGCATTCAGACCAGCCCCAGTAATCGGGTCTGGCACCCTCACTCCCAGCCACAATGGTTACTCTGTGGTATCCAAAGAGTGATTCCTCTACAGTAAAAGCTACCATTTCCTGCGTACTCAACATTTTCCAGGTACTTTACATTTCTTCTCTCCAATCCTTAAAATAAACCTCAAGGTGAGTATCTACAAACCCATGTTTAGAAAAATATTCAAGGTAAACATCATGAGGAGACAAAACTTACCCAGCCAGAACTTAATAATGTTACTGTTTCAAATAACATTAGGAGTTATATTGCATTTCTCTTCCAACAAAGACATAAGAGGGTTTGAGGTGAGATATTAAGATATTGGGGCTCATTACTAGGAAAGATGTAGAATCTCCCATCTTCCTTAGGAACATTTTACAGATGGGGAAACTGAGATTAGTTAGAGATATTATAGCTCCAGATCTAGAGGGGTAACAGCCTACTCTGTTCTTCCCCCTATGTTTCTTACTACACCACCCTGCCTTTTCATCTGTTCCTGTACCAGCAGCCTTAGAAGTTGGTCTCGTGCTATATGAGCTCCCAGGCAGGGGTTTGGGACTATTAAGAAGGGGGTTGGGATCATTACTTACCACCTGGACACATTCCATAAGAGGCAAGCGCACAGCCTGGTTACCAGAAAGGCTCACCACACAGGCTGGAGTATCTGGAGTCCCCTCCAAGAGTGCCATCACTGCTTCCACACCCATCCTGCTTCCCTGCAGGGGCCCAAGGAGAAAAGACAGTCTGACTCAAGCCTCCTCATTTTGGATCAGTGTGATCAGTCAGGATACACAGGCACTTTCCAAATCACACAGTTGAGTTCTACATTTGAGAACCACAGCCAATAGAGCTAAACCCAGTCTTGGGTGAAAGGTAGTCATAATCATGTATTAGACCCAGCAAAGGTATAGCAACACATAATCTAGTACAACCATACATATGTGGGGGGGGGGTAGGTGAGGGAGGGGAGAGGAAGGGAGAATAGCGTGGGATCTAGGGAGATAATCAACAATGTAGCATACTCTTTACCCTCCCCCCTGAGAATCCAACAGCACTTATGCAATCATTTAATTCTGGAAAATTCATAATCTAAGCATTTATATCACTTGTAGGAGCAAAATATAGAAGAATCAAGACTACAGTGTGGATGATGTGGGGGTAATTCTGGTTTAAGAACATATGCCTATCATATTGTAACTTTATATGCATTTATGATTGTACAATAACTCAACTCCTTAATTAAGAAAAAAAAACAAAACAAAAAAAAAAACAACCAAGAACTTAATGGGTTTTTCCTCCCTACCCAGATTTCATCTAATGCTTGATGACTTGGTCCTCTTGCCATCAGTACCCCAATGATTCTGTTTGTTTCCAAAGAAACATTACTACAGTAATCAACAAAATTACTGAGGCTTATGATTATTCCTGTCTTAATTGATATGATAAGGACATAGATTGCTTCTTTTCCAAATAAAACAGGTCAAGAGGGTTCAAACTGAGTGTCTAAGGTTAGATCTCAGTACTTTCACTGATGCCTAGAGCTTTAAGGTACTGGTCCTCTGGCTAAGCTAATAATAACTTCAAATTGTATGATTTTCAATGCAACAGGGAGATGACTCTCTAGGATACTTGGAGGCATAGGGAGGGGGACCGAAGTGGGGGAGGAGAGTGGGAATATGGGGGAATCATCTCAGATGGAGATCTCTGCCCTCCACGAGATATCCATTTAACTCAGGGGTTCTTCTGGGGGAAACAGCAACAGGGGGAACCCAAGATGGGCATCCATGATATGGCATTAGCCCTGGATAACTAAGTATATATACATTGATTTTTGAATGTTTGATAATGTTTCCCCCTCAATTGTATCTTTATATCCATCTAATAAAAAAAAGAAAAAAAAACTTGTATGGTTGTTCAAAAAATAAATTTCTCAATTAAAAAAAAAAGATACTGGTCCTCAACTTTTAGGGAAGCTATAACCTCCCATCATTATTATAACAGATGAGAAATCTCCAAGTATGGTATTGGTTTAAGGACCACTATAGGGGCAGCATGAGCACTGGAGGGATAGGATAGCAGGGTTCTAACACATGAGGACCACAGAACCATGTGACTTACCAGGATTCGGTCAAAGGCTGATGGTGTTCCACCCCGCTGCACATGTCCTAAAACAGTGACCCGAGTGTCATATCCCAGACGCTTTACCACCAGCTGAAAGGACCAAGAAAGGAACACAAGTCAACAGGAGAGAAGGAGTAGGGACCAGGTGTAGTGCCTGGCCTTTTGTCTTGTAATGGTTCCTAGCTAGAGGAAAATGGGGGCAAGGACTTAGAGAGAGATATGCAGAAAAAACCAAGGGAACATGCAGTGTCAGGAAACTTAGAAACCACTAAGGGAATAGCCAGGGTGGTTATGGTGGGAAGCCTTTCTAATTTCACTTGAACTAACGTTCTTGATGTCTTCTGAGGTGATTGGTTTCCCATTCTTGTCAATTGCACCCTCAGCCACAATGATGATGTTGAGACGAGAACCACGGGTCCTTGTCTGGTCAAGAACAAAAGGAAATGTGGTCAGTGGAATGCAACTGATGGATGGCAAATGGACCATCAGTGGAACAAGGTGAAGGATTTCTTAAAAAGCAAAATAAAATTCTAGTACCTCTGTGAGCCGGCGACAAAGGTGTTCCTCCCAGTCATCATCAGGTGGACATTCAGGAATAAAAACCCAGTCGGCCCCACAAGAGAGAGAAGTGACAAGGGCCAGGTATCTGAGATGAGATCCAGAAGCATGGCACTAGGAATTATACTCCACAAATAACCTCACCATACCCAACAAGGTGTCCTAGTCCCCATAACTGGTGAAAGGTCTGGGGATCCTACATTTCATTCTTGGGGAAAGAGCATGGGACCTGTCAATGAGAAGCTGTCCCTGAAGGGTACCTACTATTCATGCTCGGCTGCCCCAGTGGCATCCTATCTCAGAGACCTTCCATGCTTTCACATTGCGTGTATGCCTGAGCATGTATACACATGCATATGTAGTAAGGGAGACAGAGCACAGGCAGGAACAAGGGCCACACCACAAGGAGCACATACTCTTCCAGATGTGCTACCACAAGACACCTCACTGGACTCTCTGGAAGAGGAAAGGGTCATATCTGGGTCCACGGAATAAGTAGGTCAGGATGAGAATCTTACCCACAATGGCGGCCCATCACTTCTAACACAAATGTCCTCTGGTGGCTGTAAGAAACAGACACAGAACTTACACAGCCCATGTTTCCCTATGGCCAGGATCAAGTTGCCACCCACAACTAGGCTCATTAACCTCTGGAAACTGCATTTATGCTGCTAGGCCTTCCTAAGAGTCCAGGAAGACCCAGGGGAGGCATTTTAGCCACAAGTTGTTCTCCCTACTTCTGAAAAACCACAGGAGTAAGAAGTGTCAATCAGTGTGCTTCTGTTTCAGAAAGAGATAGGTCAGGAAAGACGAGAGAAAGAAAAAAGAAATGAAGTGGGTACTAGATTAAACTGGAGTCCTATAGGATTACCCTGAGGCAAACTGTTACTCCTTAGTTCTCCCATCCTCCTACCCTGCCTCCCCCTTTCTCCCACTGGCTTATCTCTGAGCTGTGGTGCCCATGGCAACTACAATCTCTAGGGTAACTCAGGTTTTGGGTCCCCTGGATCTGTTTCAGTCTGAACAATAGCCTTTTAAGACACCCCATAGGCATTCAAAAGCTCAGAGCTACATGTTTCGACAGAGAACTGAAGAGCAGCAAAAGGCAAATCTTAGAGCATTTGGGGACCTGTGCAACATCAGTGCTCTAGGAGTAATTCTTATCAAAAACAGTGTTCTAGCCCCAGAATGTTGGTCATAGCCCAGATGCTTTAATTTTTATTATCCCCTAACCCTTGTCTGTCCATTTACCATACTCCTCCACTACCTCTCTCCCAAGCTCCTTTACCTCTGAGCAGTAGTGGTGATGGCATCTACAATCTCTACAATCCGGTGCAGGGCAGAATCAGTTCCAATGGTCATATCAGTACCACAGAAGTCATTATCAATTGAGCCAACCAGGCCAACAATGTTCAGGTAGCTAGACTTTTTAACCTCTTCAGCTGTGATTTTACCTACAATGGGAAGCAAACCAGAAACCACTGGCTAAGACACCTGGCATGCAGAGAGTACATCCCTGGAGAGAGAAGAAACTATGGCCAATGGGAATTATAAGCAATGGCAGAAGAAAAGAAGGCAATAATAGACTATCTGTGTCTAGATAACTTTTTCTCCAGTGAAAATTAAGGGGTACTTCCCCTTACATGTACATATGCACATGCATGCTCACACACACTCACACACACACACACACACAGAGACACAGTAATGCTGATATAAACAATGTCTCACCAGCTTTCTGGAGGTCATTCAATAAGTCACTCCACTCAGAACGGAAAGTGTCAGCCCCAGTGAGGCTGCCATCACCCCCTATGACACACAGATTGGTGATTCCACGCTTCACCAGGTTGAGGGCAGCACGGAGTCGTCCTTCTCGGTCCCGAAAATCCTTGCACCGGGCGCTTCCAATCACTGTGCCTCCCTTGAGGGGAGAAGTAGAAGAAGTCAGCTACCCAGATGAAACAGCCAAATTTAGGCTCAACATGCTAAGATTTCCCCAATTCCAAAATTGTGATGGGCTGACACTATGTGACTCCCTAGGAAGTTCCCTGACATCCTTAAATCAACTGTCCCTTCCAAAGGAAAAGGCAATGATACTAACTGAGATATGGAAGGACCATTCCCATATTCTGCCACATACCTTAGAAAACTGCTAACATTAACTCATTTCACTGAAGACTTTATCATCAAAGTGACTATCTTCTTAGAAAATAAAGTAACACATCTGTTGGCTTCTAAAATAATTTCCATCTTTACCATTTTCTTAAAAATGTGAAAAGTAGCAATGACTTTGGAAATTTTCCCGAGTGGCCTGACATTATTGGATTGTGTCCAAACTATTATTAGGAATCCATCACAGTATTTTTAGTAGTATTTTTTCCTTTCTAATACATTGATTTCTAACTGATAGTACCCAAGCATTGCCAAATGACTTCTCTTATTTCCTTGGGATCTATGGTGCTAGTGGCAGGAACCACAATACCCAGGTATTCACAGGAAAATAGTTCTAGGTACAGAGAATCTTAAATTACCAGGCCCCTTACAGACATGTCAGGATAGGTAAATAGACTTAGCATTTTCTTGAATCAGATAGGCTCCCAGGCATCCATGACTTCGGAGTATCAGTAGAAAATTCTGGATCATTATCAGACTACCAGATGGCAAGCACCATTGCCTGTAGAGCCCCTTCACCAGATACTAAACATTAAATTTCTTCCCATGGATTTTAGGGGATTTAGATGAAGAATGGGAATACAAATGTAATCTGTTAATTTTTTAATAAATCAGCAAATGGTTATATTTCTACTAGGCTATCCCATGAAGTAAGATAATAAAGGGCTGTGGGTATGAAACAGTATGTTCCTTAAAAATTTTTTAAAGTGCTTTCTCCCTTAAACAGTCTGGTTTCAGGTCACCTCTTCATCTCATGAGGACTGGCAGATTTCAGCTCTGCTTCTGGCTCCAGTCCTCTGGTAAGGTTATTTTCAGGGCCAGACCTTCCCCGTGACCTCACAGTAGAACTTGTTTATATGCCAGTTCCAAAGGTCTAGCCTATGACCTTTCCATAAAGAGCAAACTGTCCTGTGATCATTCTCCCACCCTTCACCATCCCAGGAAACCAGAGTGATGTTTTCAAATGCAAAGAGTAAAGGGCAAATATAAGCTCTTCTCTTGTCATTGAATCCCTTCACATCAAACCTCATGGCAGGAAATTTGGGAGACCAGAAGCCCCAACCAGAGTGGGATGAGACAAGGACAAATATGGGAAAGGAGTTCTCTAGAACATACCAGCTGAAGCATCATGGAAACGCTCTCCCAGGTGGCCTCCCTGATGTGATCTCCACCATCCACCAGGCCTTGGTAACCCTGTGGGGCACATGATAGCCATTCAGTCTCTATGTGGCTTCCCCTTAAATTTCCAGGACTAAGACAAGATCCTTGGGAAGAGGTTCTATGAGAATCAAATAACTTCATCCCATTAGTGATCCCTTAACTCAACTGATCCTTGCATATTTAACACAGTCCAGGGAAGGAGGTATTTATGTTTTCAATGTCCTGTTCTAGTTTCTCCCATCTCAAAACCTCAGAATATCCTTCCTAATATTTAATCTTAATGTATCTTATTTTTGGCTCACCCTACTTCTTCTAATCCGCTTCCCAGAGAGACTAGAAAACATTGTTTCAATAACAGTAGGGGAAAAGGAAAAGGGGATAGTGAGGGGCTGAAGCAGTGGCTCAACAGTTGGAGCTCTTGCCTGACATGCATGAGGACCCGGATTCAGACCCCAGCACCACATGCACAACTAAGTGTCTGAGAAACAAAGGCTAGATGAAACAATACATAAAATTTATTCTCTCTTTCTTTCTCTCTCTCTCTCACTCTTTCCCTCTCTCTTTAAAAAAATGGAGGGGGGAATAGTGAAGGGAGGGAAGGAAAGAAATATGACTTATTATAAGACTGTAAAATGTGAGAGAAGGGCAAATAGACTTTACAAAAAAGAAGGGTGAGTGAAGCATGAATTAAGAGAAGTGGAACATGGAGAAGCTAGAACCTCAGAAAACTAAGCAAACTCAGAAGTACAGTGAGACCTCCCTTCTGGGGTATTACCCCTGAATATATTAAATTTTCTGTAAAGACTACCCATTTCAGTTTCTCTGTGTATTTGGAATGAGGTGCAATGAAGATGGAGTCTTACTTCTTCCTTTAAATTGAACAGGCAACATGAGGACCCAGTTTGCAGAAATCTGGGTCCCCACATCATTATTTGAGCCAAGAGTAGGAAGGAGTGACTCATGAAGCTAGAGAGCCAAGGAAAAGCAAACATAGCAATGTTAACTGGGAGGTAAAGAAAAGGAAAGTGGGAAGGCAGTGGGAAGCAAACTAAGCAGGGAACAGAGAAAAACAGAGTACAAAGTAGAGAACCAACCTCATGGACAAAGAAGACACGAGCACCCGTAAAGATACCAACTCGAACCACAGCCCTGACAGCTGCATTCATGCCTGCAAGGAATGAAGACAAGTCAGAAGAGGTTACTCCTAAGACAAGCAGCCCTGGAATCCACAGATGCCACATCTGATTAAAGAATGGAGTCAAGTCTTTTTCTTAGGCTTTTCTTTAATGCTAAAATATGTTTCTTATCCAAGTCTTCTGGTCTCCTCACCTCCAATTAGTGCATTTAATGTTGTGAGCTTTTTTTGTTTTTTTTGTAGGGGGGTGGTATGGGTGGAAGTGGTGCTGGAGATTGAACCTGGGGCCTTAGGCATGCGAGGCAGGCTCCCTACCACTAAGTCACAACCCCAGCCCTGCATTTAATGTCACTGAAGCTCCAAATATTCTATTCCCTCCCCTCAGTCCAAAATCCTGCTTTTCCAAAGACCTTTCTTTGCCAGGACATTCTGAAGGATTAAAAATAGCAATAAGCAAGCATTTTCTTGCATGTGCATTATACATTAGACACTACTAAGAACTGGTCAAATATCATCTCATTTAATCCTATCAACAACCCTGGAGTTGCCTCCATTTTACAGATTTGATAATTGAAGCTCTAAGAGGTCAAAGTTATAGTACCAGTACTCTAGAAAGTTGAGATTTGAATGCAAGTCCTAAATAGTATCCTCTTAACTACTATGCCATGCCCTACTAATTTCAATGGTTACACTAGGCTTTTCCTTGCTTTCTGAACTGAATCTAGACACCCATCCTGCTATACTATACTTTTTAGGGGAAAAAAAGTACTTTCCATGGTTCATGACTTTATGTGTCATAGTCTGTTCATGAGTATGCCTATCACTGGATGGTGGATTATTTCAGTCCACACACACACACACACACATACACACACACAACTGATTAGTGTTATCTGAGTTCATCATATTGCATACATTGTGATCCGCTGGCTCACACTCTGCCAGAAGAGGTTTGTGACCAAATATATAGAATCAATGTATATTCAGAATCAGAATTCTCTCATGGCCTTCTCCTAGCATTCACTCAATTAGTGGACAGTGACTTGCTGACCTTCTCCTGTGACCTTGTACATTAAAATGTGTACGGGGAACTTAAAAATATGCTGTAAATTACTCTCTCTGCGTCTTCTTAGAAGGAAAAGTACCATCCCTTTCCTAGAGTTGCTCAATGATAAGAACTCTTTTCTAGAAGCACTGTGTAGTAGCCAACCTGTCCCAACACACCACACGCAGTGGGTGCCCCATATGTGTGCTCCATATTAGGAATAATGCTACTGATACTGTGCTAAGCACAGCTTTATTGGTAAGAGATGGGAGACACCCATGTGAGAAGGGGTTTATGGTGATGCTCAAGTATCTTAGGGACATGATGGATCAACGTCTCATGAACCATTTTAGTTGCCTTCTCTCAGATGTTCCAGTATATATTTTTCTTTCAATCTAAAATCTATCCCAGTGGTCCTTAAGCCATGTATGGAGAAATATGATATAATAGCAAGCATCAGGAAAGGAGTACTTCAAAAACTCTGCAGCACCAGATGAAAAGTCATTACAAACTATTGAATAATCCAAAGCTATCTACAATGGAAGAGAATAATAAACAATGTTTTTTCCTCTTTCTCTTTCTCTCTGTAGGCTGACATAGTATTGCATGGCTATTACCTCCAAATCAAACTGAGAGTTCATTTGCTCCCTGAAAAAATATTATCTGAACCCTGAATACCTAGAATATTCCTGGCACCATGCTAGGCTCTAGGGACACAGCAAGAAGCAATACAAACTCTGGGAATACAAATATAAAGAACCTGGTAATGGTCTTCAACACATGAAGAATTACAATTGTCCTACTGATCCCAAATAAGAGATATATACAAAGTACAGTGGGAACAAGAACAAAGACAACCTACACCTACCAGGAAGAAGTCAGAAAAGATAGTATTTATCCAGAGACCTACACAACAATTTCCCTTTAAGTCTTTAAGGTAGAAACTTTTGGGGAAGAAGTGATCTAGGCTGGAGGAAAGCACAAAGGTGAGAATTAAGAAATAACAGTAATTAAAGAGTAAAATGTAAAAGAGCACGTGGAGAGAAACGAAGCTACACTGGTGGACTGGCCCCTGAATGCCATGTGAAGAAGTACAGCTTTTATTCTGCAGGCCAGTGCTTAATTAAGGATCCCTGGGTGATGAGGGGTTTCAGGAAATCTATGAACCCCACAAAACTGTATAAAAAGAGTTATAGGCATGGGCATTTCTTTTGTGAGAAGGTCCATAGTTTTCATTTAATTTTTTTTTTTAAGAGAGAGAGAGGGACAGTGAGAGAAAAAGAGAGAAAGAGAGAATCAATTTTGTTTAGTTTTTCATGTGGCTTTCATTGTTCCAAGAGTTCATTAGGTACGTGGTGCTGGAATTTGAACCGCGTACTTGCACATGCCAGGCAAGTGCATTAACTTCTGAGCCACTGCTCCAGCGCCTCATTTAATTCTTAAAGTGGAGTCTGTGGCCCTTCCTCTCCCACAACAACAACCACCACCAAAACAAAAAACAAAAACAAAAAAACAGTTGTAGATAATGAATCTCTGAAGAATTTTGTGAGCAGAGAGACATGATGAGATCTACATTACCAGAAAGGCAACTCTGGCATCAGTGTGACAGGCAGCCTGAGGGAGGTGTCACTAGGATTAGGAGACTCTGACATCCTGCAGAAGACATGGCCTGCACTGGAAGAGTGGAATTTGGGACAAATAGATACTGGATAGAAGTTGTCTAGGAAACAGAAACAACAGAACTACATCTATCTAATGTGATTAAATTTCAAGGTGCTAGAGAAGGAGGAGGAAGCGCCCCATATTGACTTAGCCACAGGGTCAAGCTGTGGTGCTATTATCTGAGCTGAACCAGGGTTTGGTTTGGTTTGGGAAGGTAGGGGTGGGGATGATGCATATAGGGATGTGCTGAGTTTTATGTTCTTGTGGGACATCCAAGTGGACTTAGAAGAGACTTTTCTCAAGAGAATACACAGAATCAAAAAGGAAAATGGCAAAGAACCAACCCCTGAGGAAAATCAACCATATGGAGTTCCACAAAGAAAACAAGGACAAAAGGAGAACCAAGGCTTAGCAATGTCTTAAAAGTCAAAGGGGGGCAGCTGCAACTGGAAAACAGGGCCAAATGCTTCTGATAATTGATCTCAGATAAGGAACAGAAGATTGGACTTATCAACAAGAGGCACTGGTGAACCCTGATGTCATAGCAAACTTATGCCAGCACTAAGGAAAAGCCTTATGAAGTCTAGCAGTCTGAGTTCACATACGTAGTTTGAATGAATCAAAACAAAACAAATAAGTCTGTGGAGGGAGGAAGGAGCTTCTCAGAAGCTTTGGGAAAAGCCTGTGTACATGAAGGGAACAAAGAGTCAACACAAAGCCATTGATGTTTTAGGAGAGATGAATAAGGTCAGTTCATTAAGATTAGGATGCATGAAAATAATGTTTGTTTTCCAGCCTATCACAAGGTCTATGGAATTCTCCACTGGATACCTAAAGTTCTAGAATGTAAATCTGTAATTTTAGAAAATAGGAGAAAATATTAATATGAAATGTGTAGGATGGAATATAGTTTCCTGCTGAGCAGAGGGTGGGGGTTAGGGATGGCTGAAGAGAAACAAATTCAAAGGCTTTCAGTGTAAAGCAAACCATAGATGATAGGCAGAAAATACCTAAATCTGTCAGGTGTAAGAAAAATCCCACAATAAAGAGGATTCTTTCTCTTCTTTCCTTCCTCTGCCTTCTTTTTACCTTAACCTTATAATCTCCTCAGGTCATCCTTCCTGTCTCCATACTAATGAGTGTTTTCTTAGAAATCAAGTTTTCAGATCCACTTTTTGTTCCTGTACCTGTGCCTCAAACGTTTAGATCCTGAAAAATCAGACTAGGGTGTTAGATAGTTTATACTAAGGAACCCAGCATTTCTTTGTTCTCTTCCATCCAACCTCACTGGCCTAGTCTGGCTCCAAGTCAGTCCTAGCCAGGCTCTCCTTGGCTGTTCCATGTTACCCTAAATAACTCTCTATGAGCAGCTGCCTGAGTTATTAGAAGTAAGACCAAGGATAAGATTACAGGCACCAAACAGAAGGTATTCTGGGTACAGCCAGGAAAGACTCTGGAGAACATTATAAGCACGTAGTTTAGAGTCTCCAATTACAGCCTATTGGAAAGAGGTTTTGGGGAGAAAAGCTATGGGTGATGCATCTCCAAGCAATTAGATATAGAAAAACTAATACAGAACTTGATCATAACTTTTTTGAAAGCTGATATTAAAGTAGTTTCTTTCTACCTGAGCTTTGAATGACATTTTCTATAATATGAGGAATAAATATTTGTTAGATGTGAATTTTACTTTCTAATGAATGTGTGACTAAAAATTATAAGCTCTAAAATAGCAATCCAGAGAGGTAATGGAATCCCTGTTCCTGTAAACCTTTAAAAATATGATAATCATGCATTTGGAATGATTGCCTGTCTGGAATAAGAGGGCTAGAACAGATGACTGAGATCCTTTCCAGGGGAAGAATATCTTGATGTCATACCCTACCAGCCAAACTAGGGATTGAATTCAGGAGTACTTTACCACTAAGTGACATCCTCAGCTCTACCACTACCCCCCCCACTCCGCTGTCCCTTTTTTTTTTTTAAGAGAGTGAGAGAGGGCTGGAGCAGTGGCTTAGCAGTTGGCGTGCTTGCCTGGCATGCGCAAGGGCCCCGGTTCAATCCCCACTACCACATACACAACTAAATGTGGGAGAAATAAAGGCCAGATGAAAAAAAAAATAAAACATTAATTCTCTCTCTTTACCTCTCTCTTACCTTCTCCCTCCCTCCCCCCCTCTTAAAAAAATGAGAGAAAAAAGAGAAAGAGTAAATTTTTATTCAACTAGTTTTTGTTTTTCTGACAGTTATATATGTGGTGCTGGGGTTTGAAACCAGATTCTCAAACATGCCAGGAAAGTGCTCTACCACTAAGTCATGGCTTCAGCCCCCCCCCCCTTTTATATTTTAAAACAGGGTTTCAGTAAGTTTCCAGGCTAGCCTGGAACATACAATCCTCCTGCACATACCTCGGATTACAGGTATGTGCCACTATACCTAAGGATATGCTGATTTCATTAGGGTAAATGTGTCATGGTTACAGGACCTCGGGCCTTTCTCTTTTCTGGATTGGAAAGGAATTTGGATTTGGTATTTAATCAGCCCAGCATCCCAGAATTCTTGGCTTTTCAGCTCAGGATGTCTGATCGTGTCTCCGCTTCAAGAGATTAGTTTTGCTGAGCTCAGGGAATGACAGAACTGTAGCCTGGATGGATTTTATAGAGTTAAATCTCACTTCCCAGGTGGCTCAGAGTCTCCAGGGAAAACAAAATTCTGTGCTTTCTCCCTGGAAGAACTAGGACCCATCAAACTTAGGACAGGCCACTTCTACAATAGAACAGTTTCTTTAGCTGGGACTTCTCAGCCTTATTTTCTATCTTGCCTCCTTGCCTCCCTAGAATTTCATTTTTTTACATCTTTCTGTCCCTGCCAACATGTTCCTGTGATGTTATGTGAGTATTTCCTACACTGTACATATTATAGTCTCACAGGCCTTGGCTTAGCTGAGCTTAGAACCTCTGTCTCACTGAAAGAATGACCCATCTCTTATAGCAGGCAGGTCATCCCTAGAATAAGAGGGTCTCATTGCTTGGGATCAGAAAATGGGAAGGATCTACTCTTAAACCCAAGTTAAATTCTAGGCTTCCATTTTGTTTCTTTCTCTTCCCTCTCTAAGGAGCTCTTTTCCTTCAACATTTCATACTGTGTGTGTCATATGGATTTTTTAGCAGGCTCTCTCTTGCCCTAATCTGACCACCTAACTCCACAGGCCATTCTACCATGGGTCCAGGATCAGAATTCAAGAATTTATGTTGAAGATCTCAGTACTGGCATGGGGTTCTACTAGTAGAGATGAGAGAAGTGAGAGAAACCAAACCAGCAGTCTCTCCAGCCTCCACCAGGGATCTGCATATCTAATCTGGTCAATTTCTAAACTCAGACCTCTGTCCTCTGCTGCTCAGTTTCTTTCTTTGAAAATTCTCTGATTCTGGGGTTGGAGCGGTGGCTCAGCGGTTACAGCGCTTGCCTTGCATGCACAAGCACGCGGGTTCAAACTCCAGCACCACGTACACAACGAAGTGTCTGAGCAGCGAAGGCCACATGAAAAACTAAATAAAATTGCTTCTCCTCTCTCTCTCTCACTGTCCCTCTCTCTAAAAAAAAAAAAAAAAAAAAAAAAATTCTCTGATTCATAACATGTATCATAATTAATTATAACTAAATACATATTAGCTTAAAATATGTTTAAAGTCATTTTACTAATATACTAATAACAAATATCCTAACAGCAAAAACTATCCTTTTCATTGATGCATCCTTAGTACCTACCATCCTTCTTGAAACACAGATGCTCAAAAATTCATTTCTATTAACAGTATATTTATTATTTACCATGTGTCAGTCACTCTTCTAAACACTGTACTTGAATAAAGGGATCAGTTTCTCAAAACTATCTTCTCCATGAAGTTTTCCTTGATTAATCCAGCGAGCCTATCATTTCCTCATATAAGCGGATTCCACTTGACTAATGCACACTCACTGGTTTTTTCTTATGTACCTATACATAAGAATTGCAATAAACATCATTTCTCATTAAAGTGTTACTTCTCAAAGTAAATCAACTTCTTCACAATGGATTCTATACAAAATGGGCCCTTAGCACCCTCAGAATGTCTAGGTTCAGTGGCACAAAATAGGGGCAGGCTGGCTGAAATCTCTTTCTTTTTTCCACCACTGTCTCCATGCCCTGGTAACCCATCCAAAGAAATTCTGCCCTCTTCAATGTATTATAAACTAAAATGTACAAAAAGATCAAAGCAGAAAGGATTTTTTTTTAAACAATCTCACACAACCTCTATCCCACTTCATTTTTCCTATATACCTGATTTTTATGACTCCTAAGTTTCTCGGACTCAGCCCAGAAAAGGGTTCTCTCTGGCTCTGTTTTTTGCCACTCCGTTCCCCCAATGGATCTGTGCTGATTAACTGCTGCTGTTTCTATTTATTCAAGGACTAAAGGAATGTAAGAGAGGAAAAGCCAGGGAAAACAGCGCTGACTGGCTCCAGTTAGTGCAGGAACTCTAAAGACACCAGAGTTAATACCTGAGGGTCTATCTGGAGCACAGAAAATACCAACTCTGGGTCTCTTCCCTTTCCCAGTCTTTCCCTGGTTCTTGAAGTGAATCCACCTATTGCCTTTTCAACAATATTATCTCTTTAGTGTCTTTCCAATATTGCTTGAGAAAACACCAATTTTATACACAGAGCATTTACATGGCCCCAAATCTTTACAAAAACTTGGAAAGAAGTTTTATGAAAATTTGGATAAATAAGTAGAGCAAATAAAATCCAAATATACTTGGGGACTTAGATCTGACAGAGATTTTTAGGAAAGTTCATTATTCCACTGTAACCTAAAGAAGGAAAGTTGTATTATACAGATTAAGGAAATCAAAAAATCTCAGGGGGTCATATTTTGACCTCTCCTCCTTACCTTGGGCATCTCCACCAGAGGTTAACACAGCGATGGCTTTGCCAATCCCCAGGGTTTTGGCAGCATGGTGCTCTTCCTGGGTCATGATCCACTCTGGAATTTAAGACAATGATCAGTTAAGACACAGTTGAATCAAGGTACTATCCACTCAAGAAAGATCTCTATTAGACTGTCTAAAGCCACCCAGTCAGACTCTCCCACTACACTAAGGCTGGACTGTACAGACTGGGAGCTTTGGACTTCTTCCAGAGGAAAGCTGCACCCTTGCAGAGTGACAAGCTGAAATGTCACAGTAATCAAGACCCACACTGCAGAAGTCCTGGCTAATCCCTCCCTCTTCCCTCCCTCCCCAATTGGAACCTATTTGGAAAATAAGATAAGGTCAGGGGAAAGGTCAGTTTTCTAAACAGAAATGAGAAAGGAAGGAGGAAAGCTGAGTTAGCCTTGCTAAAAAGGATTTCCTACCCTTTTAACAAAGGAAGAATTGTCACAAAGGGTAGAAAACAGATGAAGTTTGGGTTACTTACTGAGAACCCACAGTGCAGAAGCAGAAAAGCAAGGGTTAAGTTGATTAATGGTTAAGTTTAGGGTTGAATGTTATGGAACTGAGTAATGGCATCATGACTGGATGATATGGAATTGACACTACAGTTTGAAGTTATAAAGGCATATTGACACTTCTACAAATTAAAGGTATTGGTCTCAGGCATAATTAGGGACTTTCTAATAATTAGGGCTCTTCCCATCCTTCTCAGGCTCAGCCTCCAGAGCATCTCTTGCTCTTTATTTTCAGGTTTTGACTCTCCAACTATATACTATCAAATGGAAGAACACAAAATCACTGCCACATATACACAGATAAATACATGCCTCATGGAGACACCTTTGTAGTTTGATTTTTAGGAATTATACTCTCAAAGGAACAAATAATACATACTTTTTTATCTATAAAATGCCAATAAAATCATGATTCCCAGTTATCCAGGCTAAAAACTATTATTTTAAAAACATCTATCTCCTCCCTTCCTCTCAGAATCAAAAGTCACCAAATCCCAATTTTCTCCATTATTATTATCTTCCATATCATTCCCTCTTTTCTGCCCTCACTGCCTCTTCCTACCTGAATTGCTTACTACAGCAGCTGGTCTCCCTCTGCCTGTGCTTCCCTTCTTCACTCTATCAGAGACAATCTTTCCTCAGAAGGTCACAGGCCCCTAAGGCTTCAGTGGAGAGAGGATTCATGTACAGGAAGAGGAGTTTTAAGGGCACCTCATGTTTCTGCCTGGCACCTGAGGAAATCAGGATGGCTGCTTATAGAAAGATAGGTCAAATAAACACATAGACCCACGTCAATAAAATACACGCAATGAGTTGAGACACATGTGTAGACAGACATAAACACACAGTGTTACTGAGCACAAATTAACAAACATGCTACATAATCAGCACTGCAAGTCCAAACTTTTGGGTTGGGATTCAAATAGGTAGCCCCCACCTATTGCTTCAACCTTTGCACCCTTTGAATTTCTGTTCCATTGTCATGCGAATGTTGCATTACTTGTCTTCATTCTTGTGCCTAGGCACACTGCAGCCCTTGTGCAGGTTACACAGGCCCTCCCCACAGATCCAAATTCCACTCCATCACTTAAGGGCAGTCCTAGTTGCACTCTTTTTATATGCTGAACCTTACTGATTACTAAAAGTCCAGGAAGACTTCTTTTTGTACTCCTCTAAATCGTATACTGTCCAGAACTGGATCACTCATTTTGCACTTAAACATATCCCTTTAGTGGTATTTTGCACTAAAAAGAGGGTTAGACTAGATTAAGGGACAGCAAACTACAACTAGTGGCCAAACCCTGCCATTCTCCGGTTTTTATATGGCAGCAAGCTACAAAAAGTTTTTTATAGTTTAAAATGGCAGCAAAAAATACTTCATGACATATTAAAAATATCTGAAACTCAAATTTCAGAGTTGCCAGGTGTAGTGGCGCACACCTGTCGGCCCAGCTGCTAGGGATGCTGGGGCAGGAGAATCACAAACCCAAGCGGTCAAGGCAACCTAGGCAATGTACAGAGACACTGTCTGGAAAAAATAAATAAATAAATTTAGTGTCCATGCTACTCTCATTCATTCACAGATTATCTATAGCTGCTTCTATGCTGCAATCAAAGAGTAGATATTGCAGCAGACACCTGCTAGCCTATAAAGCCTAAAGTACTATCTGGCCTTCAAGAGAAAAAGCTTGCTGATCACTGGACTAGATAACAAGTAAAGTCACTTTCCCTAACTAGACTGAAAATTTCTCCAGGACAGGGAACATATTCATTTTTTAAAACCCTTCCATGGCCTACCAAAGCCTAGCAAAATCTGTGCACATGACTAGAGCTCAAGAAATGTTTATTGAAAGCATTAATGAGCTGATTCACTAGAAGAAATACAAATATATGAAAAATTAGAAGTAAACTTGGATACAGATACACCTCCATATTCTCTTTACTCTTAAAAACACACTCAGACACAACTAGGACTTATGAAATCATATAGTACAAACAGTGAAAAGAACATAAACAAACATACAAGAGTGTTAACAGCCAAATATCTGTAGATCTTGGAAAAGATTAAATGACTGGAACAAACAGAAACCCAAATATTTGGAAAGGAATAGAAAATATCCGAGTATGCTCATCTCTTTTCTGGAGTGTCTTCTCATTTGTTCTTGGAGCGCATCACAGGGATAGAATGCTCATCACAGGTAGAACCCCAAACAAGGATCTCCCACCCAAGGAGGTGTCAGTAGGGGACAGAATTTACCCTAACAAGAAGTTAGAAGCTCTGATCTGTACACAACAGCTCACATTCTTCTCCTGAATCTCTAAGACAGTTAAGAGAGGCAAAGGACACAGAAATATATGCAGACTCATACATATGCATTCTTTATAGAACCACAGGGACATGCACGTAGAGACATTCACTGATATTATACATGTACATACACATAGCATGTGTGTATAAGCACACGGGGAGTGGGGGGGTGCAGAAGGGGGGTGCAGGAATAAAGAGAGGCAGCATCATAGATACCCCGATTTGAACTGGGATGAAGGCCAGGGAAGGAATCGGGCAGCCGAGGGCAACGCTGTCGGACAGCCCCATTTCACAGGAAATGGTGCTGAGCATGCAAGTGCAGGGAGATTAACCGAGGGGCTGGTATCCGTCACTACTCCCCGGGACCCATCCCCCTCTCTGCTCTGGCTTCTGATGCCATATCACTTCTTCTGGTCCCTCTGCTCCTTTCAGTTCTCCCCACCGCCTCCTCCTAGCAGGTTCACTTCCACCTCACTCGGCTTTTCCCTTTGCTCTTCACCCAAGCCCTCTCTCTTGCCTTTTAGTCTTTGCTCTCCTCCGTCGCTGCTTTCTTGCAGATTGTCCTTGGGGAAAGGGGGAGGGGAGCTGGGCGAACACGGGGAGGAGCCAGGTGGAAG
>PVKS010014435.1:0-48345 GCA_004027875.1 Aplodontia rufa | reverse complement strand
GAGACAGAGAAAGAACTTTATTGAGTTTTTCACATGGCCTTAGTTGCTCCAACACTCAGTTGTGTACGTGGTGCTGGGTTTTGAACCCGGGTCCTCGTGCTTGCCAAGCAAGCGCCGAAACCGCTGAGCCACTGCTCCAGCCCCATAAGTTCTCATTCTTAACGTTCTTTTTTTAAAGAGAGTGAGAGAGAAAAAGAGAATCAATCTTATTTATTTTTTCATCTGGTTTTCATTTCTCCAATGCTTCATTGTGTACGTGGTACTAGAGGGTTCAAACCCAGGTCCTCAGGCATGCCAGGCAAATGCTCTATTGCTGAGTCATCACTCCAGCCCCTCAGTTTTTTTTTTTAAAGAGAAAGGGAAAATTAGAGGGAGATAGAGAGAATCAATTTTATTTAGTTTTTCATGTAGCTTTGATTGCTCTGAGACTTCGTTGTGTACATGGTTTTGGGGTTTGAACTCTCGTACTCCCCCATGCCAGGCAAGTGCCATAACCACTGAGCCACCACTTCAGCCCCCATCTCCTCATTCTTAATCTTCTTAAAATGGAACTGAAAGAACTCTCACCTATGTAGCAAATGAGCTAAAGGCTTTCCTTTGACAGTTATAATTTTATTTCCACTATTCCAGCTTGCCTTGTGTAGGAAAAGTCACATACGAATAAACATAATTTCTACATTATACTGCTATCATTCTCCATTTGTCAACCGTATACACTGTAACTATTGTCAAAACAAACATACAGAAACCACTACTGGCTCCCAAACCTGCCAATTTGTGATTCACAAACTATATCCAATGGGCTAAATCCAGCTCACTTCCTGTTTATTTAAATGAAGTATTACTGGAACATAGTCATGTTCATTAATTTACACATTACCTATGGCTGTTCTTTCCCAATAACAGCAGAACTGAATACTTCTGACAGAGAATTTATGGCCTGCAAAGTAAAAAATATTTACTCCTGGCTCTTTACAGAAAAAGTCTTGCAGACTCTTGCTTTATTTAGATCACCATGAATTTACAGGAGAGTCACAAAATATCCCCCCCCCCCAAAAAAAAAAGATTCCCCAGCTCCTTGACCAAAACTCATAAAAGGAAGGGAACAGGGAATATTCTTCAATGGAGAATGGAATGTTACGAGGATCAACCTGTCTCCCAATCCTTGCAGCAAACACCAGGAAAGCTGCAACACTTCCTCTTAAAAATTACAAAGTGGGGTGTTGGAGTGGTGGCTCGGTGGTTACGGCGCTTGCCCGGCACTTGCAACTACACAGGTTGTACACAACTGAGTGTTAGAGCAACAAAAGCCACGTGAAAAACGCAATAAAAAAATTAGATTCTCTCTGTCTCCCTCTCTTTCTCTTAAAAAAGAAAGAAAGAAAGAAAGAAAATAAACCTTCAAAAAAAATATTACAAAGTGGGCCAGAACAGTGGCTCGGCAGTTATGGTGCTTGGCTGGCATGCATGAGGACACAGGTTCAAACCCCAGCACCACATACACAAAGAAATGTGTGAGCAACAAAAGTCATATGAAAAACTAAATAAAACTAATTGTCTTTCTCTTTCTCTGACTGACCCTCTCTCTCTCTTAAAAAAAAAAAAAAAAAAAAAAAGCTTACAAAAGTCATCACCCCATTACCAGGTTCATAAAAGCAACAGCTTCTGCCACAACTTTGATATCTGTCTCAATTTCCAGGAGTATAGAAAGAAAGAAAAGAAGACCATCTGTGACATACGGGCAACCTAGAAGTTAACAACTCTAGTGGGGTGTGGTGGTACATGCCTGTAATCCCAGTAACTTCAAAGGTTTACTCATGGAGGATGGCAAATTCAAGGCCAGCTTCAGCAACTTAGCAAGGCCTTAAATAACTTAGTGAGACAGGGTCTCAAAATAAAAAATGAAAAAAAAGGGGGAATAGTGGTGCTGGGGACTTAGCTCAGTAGTATAACACCCCTGGGTTCAATCCCCAGTACAAAAACATAATAAATAAATACATAAAAGAACTCTTTCTGCATTGTGATAATCATTCTTATTTGTAAATTTTATAATTTCTTAAAATATGTATTATCTAGTCTGATTCTTTTTTAGTACTTACGTTTTAATTATGGCTATAATGTTAAAGGGGAACCAGCATTTCACCTTTGGAGGAAGTCTGTCTGATTAAGAAAAGAAACTGGGAGTCTGGAGGGATAGCTTAGCAGTTACTGTGCTTGTCTGGCATGAGTGAATACATAGGTTCAAACCCCAGCACTATGTATACAACAAAGTGTTGGATCAACGAAAGCCACATGAAAAACCAAATAAAATTTGACTCTCTTTCTCTTTCAGTGTCCCTCTCTCTTAAAAAAAAAAAAAGAAAAGAAAAGAAACTGGTGCTTAAAGGCGCATAGGTAATAGAGCATAAATTTATAGGGTTTTCTGGTTTTTGCTTGTTTTATTATCTGTTTTTCTCAGTACTGGGGATTGAACCCAGGGGTACTTTACCACTGCACTACATCCTAACTACATCCTAGTCCTTTTTTTTTTTTTTTTTTTTAATTTTGAGGCAGGGTCTTGCTAAGTTGCTTAGACTGGCCTCAAACTTGCCATCCACCTGCCTTAGTCTCCCAGGTTGCTGGGATTACAGGCATGCTACCATACCCGGCTACACTAAGATTTTTTTTTAAAGAGAGAGGGAGAGGGTGAGAAACACTTATATATTCCCTAAAGTATAAATAAATATTCTACATACTGTCATTTTATCCAATCACTGTTTGACTTTGAGCTCACCTATAGGATAAACTGCTGAGTTTATCCTATAGATTATTATAAATTGATTTTACTTTTCTGAATCCTTTCACACAATCCAATATTATTTTTCATAATAAATTGTTATTGTTTAATCCACTATTCTCTCATTTATCATGAGACGAAATTTGCCTCATTTCTCAATCTACGAATAATGCTCTCTAAATAATCTTTGTTGGTATTATCCCTCTTGGAACATGGCAACCTACAATCCTAAACTGCACAAATATGGGTCTCTCCTGATAATGATCTTTTCAGCTGCTGAGATTTCAGTGAGCATTTAAGTCTTAAGTGAGAGACAGGGTTATTAGGGCTTTGCTCACAAGTGAAAGGAAAGGCTGGAATCAATGGCTGCAATCTCATTTGCATCAACACAGGAAGGGAAGAGAGGGTTCTAGTTTATTTGACTCCCAAAAGAGAAGACACCCCTGTGTGCTCTCAACATTACTTGGTATTTACATCTATCCAGGATTGTCTCCCTTACTAAGGTTATAACCTCCTCTGAGTTTTTATAACAGCAAGGACCATATTTTATCATTACATTCTAAATGCTGAAGCAAAAGGTTATTTGTTTCATTCAACACATGTTTATTGGGAACATAAAATGTACCAGGCAAGTCAGAGATACAATAGTGAGCAAAATCAGACGTGGTCCTTGACTTCCTGGAGCTTACAGACTGTGAGGAATAAAACATTAAACAATTGCTCTAATGAAAGTGTGAGATAAATGATCTGAGGGAATGAAAGAAACTTTCATGAGACTATATAACAAAGGACTGTGATTTAGCAAGGGAGTTCAGAAAATATACCTGTAAGATTTCATTTGCTATTAGAAGAATGGGTAGAAATTAAGGGAAGGTGAATTGCAGAGGACTGTACTCCATATACACAAGACATCAATGAAAAGGATTTGTGGCAGAAGGAAGAAGTGTGTAGTCAAGGAAACAAAACAAAGTTGGAGAGGATGGAAAGCAGAGTAAAGCAAGAAAGTTATACAAGATAAAGCTGGATGAGGGCGATAGAGGTCAGATCATGCAAAGCTTCAGATCATGGTGAAGAATTTGGTCTTTATCCTTTGAACAGCAGCAAGCAGTAGCAGGATTTTAAGCTGGGTGTATATGCATGTGCTTGTGTTGAGCATACTTTAATTTTGAGAAGAATCATCCTGGTGAAAATACTTCAAAAACAGACAATACTGCAAAAGAAATATTTGGGGCTTCCTAATCTGTTAGATGAAGAAAGAAAACATTAAAGATTTTTTGGCAGGGGGAGGGAGCAGTGGCTCAGTGGTTACAGCACTTGCCTGGCATGAGCAACGATGTGAGTTCAAACCCCACCACCATGTACACAAAAGAGTACTGGAGCAACAAAAGTCACATGAAAAACTAAAAAATTAAGTTGATTCTCTATTTCACTCTCTCTCACTATCCCTCTCTCTTAAAAAAAAAAAGATTTTTTTGGCAGAAGAAAGCAACTGAAATTAGATATTCTTTTTTTTTTTAAAGTTAATTTTAAAAATCTTTTCTTGGGCTTGTTTTTCCTTTATTTATTTGTGTATGCAGTGCTGGGGATTGAACCTGGGACCTCGAGAATTCCAGGCAAGGGATCTACCACTAAGCTATCCTCCCTATCCAAAATTAGATATTCTTTAAAAGACAAATCAGTTCCTGGTCAGGGAACCAGTAAGACGAAAGTATGAGACTAAAGGTCAAAACTAGACAAATGCGTCTGAGGCTATAGATGCTGAAGGTATGAGAAATAACTTCAATTCCTCTTTATCCTAAGGTACTGCTTTATCCTAAGGTGAAATACAAGTTACTACGAGTTACTTCGCGTTCTGAAACATAAGAGCAGAGGAACAGATAGCAGTACTGGAAATCATGCAATATCTACTGTTGCTATATTTTGGTCCATATGGGCACATGGCAAAGTAAAAGACCTTCAATCTGAACGGAGAGAATCCCCAGATCCCGAAGCTGCTGGTTGTTGCTCTGTGCCAGGATCCGTAGTCGCTCCGCGGCTTCCCTGGGGATGTTGAAGGTCACACGCACGCTATTCCAGGGCTCCACCTTCTGTACTTTTAGCTTGCTGGATTCTTGATCATAAAGGAAAGAGAATAACATCAGTGGTTTTGTAAGTAATAGAAGATGTGGAACTAAAACATAAGCAAAAAAGAAAAGAAAAGGCAGGGCACCAGATTGGAACACCAGAGAGAATTTAGGCTTTGTTATTAGGCAGTCTTCAACTTTAATCCCAACTTTGCCACTTAGCACCTGGGTAACCAGGAACAAGTTATTTAACCTTTCTGAAAAGTTTTCTGAAAAGCTTTCTAGAGAAAAATTTCCCTTCTCTAGACCTAGGAAAAAACTATTTAATGAGATTATTATCATATGATAAATGCAAAAAACCAGTATAGTACCTGACATACCATAAGCACTGAATAAAAAGAATTAAGATGGAGTAAGAAATGCAGGAAAGAAGAGAGCTAAGTTTAAAATAATTGAGTAACTTCTACGTGTGGACCCAGTTTATCATATGTGAACTCAAAAGCTGAGAACATGTAAGCCTCAAATTTCAAGTGAAATCTTCTAAAAATACTGGGTGGACATATGTTGATTACAGAATATTAGGGAATCTGCAACTACCTACTGAATTTATATAAACAAAGGCACTAAAGAGGAAAACAGTAGATTTACTGTTAACATTTTACAAAAATGTTAAAATGTTGAGAACTTATCTCTCCAAATTAAGTTCTGAAATTTTAATACTCAAACTTGAGTAATGTAAATAAAAATCATAGTGAGATGCTACATCACACTTTAGGATGGCTACCATGGAACAACAATCACACATACACATACTAACGAAACAAAAAACAGAACAAATTTTGGAAGGATGGAAAAAAACTGGGACCCTTATGTATTATTTTTGGGAATATAAGATACTAGAAGCTGCTGTACAGATCTATACAGTGGTTCCTCAAAAAATTAAAAACAATTATCACATGACATAGCAATTTCACTTCTGAATATATAACCCAAAGAACTGAAAACAGGGTCTTGAAAAGATATTCTAACATACTTGCTCACTGCAACAATATTTACAATAAGAAAAACATGGAAGTAACCCATGCCCACTGACAGATGAATACGCAAAATGTTACTACACACACATACACACAGAGGCATAACTCAGCATGGATGAACTTTGAGAATACTATGCTAAGTGAAACCAGTTATAAAATGAAAAATATTATATGATTTCATTTAAATAAGAAAGACAGAATAGTCAAAATCATAGAAAGTGTAAAGGTAGAGACTAGGGGTTGGGTAAAGAGAGAATGGGGACTTATTTTATTGTTATAGATTTTCAGTTTTATAAGATGAAAAGAATTATGGAAATGGCTGGTGATGACTGTTGTACAACATTATAAATGGTATTTAATGACCACTAAACCGTATACTTAAAAATGATTAAGATAGTAAATTTTATCATACATATTTTTTTTTTAAAAGAGAGAGGGACAGCGAGAGAGACAGAGAAAGAGAGAAACAACTTTAGTTTTTCACATGGCCTTAGTTGCTCCAACACTCAGTTGTGTACGTGGTGCTGGGGTTTGAACCCGGGTCCTTGTGCTTGCCAGGCAAGCACCGAAACCTCTGAGCTACCGCTCCAGCCCCTATCATACATATTTTACAATAAAAAGATTTTTATAAAGTTAACTGAGGAATATTATTTATAATATTGGCATCTTACAAATTAGAAAGCAAATTTTACATCCAATTAGATTTTTAAAAGTTATCAAAAAACCCAGACAAAATAATTTTCCCTTTTGTTAAGAACTCAGCTAACTTCTTCTATCTTTTTTCAGTTATATATTTTAATATTAAGAAAATAGTCATATAGGAGCATCTCTTCTAAAAATCAGAAATACCTAAGGCAAGAAGAAAGCATCTACATGTTGCTAAAAGTCCTTCTAGTTCTTAAACCATTATACACTGAATGCTAACTTATCCAGACATGGAGTTCTAATGTTAAACAAACAAACAAACAAACAAACAAACAAAAACCAAACCACCACTTAGTAAGGGCACAGGAATTTAAAAGGATTAGACAAAATTTAGTCCAGGTATATTTTAAAGATGAGGAAATTAAGGCCCAGTAAGGCTAAATAATTTGCCCAGAAACCTGTGGCTATCTAGTAGAATTAGAGATAGCATCAAAATCCAGTTTTGATTCTCAGATCAATTCCCTTTACATGATGTTTAAGCCTCCCAACAGCAAAAGTCAGAAAACTTGAGATCCTGGTTCCACAGAGCAGAGGCTCTACAGGGCATCTTCCTAATCCAATGAGTACTGAAATCCTGAACTACACAAACACCACATTTGCTTATATTATCACTTGTGATGAGTACAGAAAAATCTTCATTATAATCTATCAAAAACTTTAAAAATTTCCAAGAATATAATTTGGCAGCACTGCGAATATAGATTTGGTAATAGCCACTGATTCAGCAATTTATTTTTCTTTTATTTATTTTTGGTACTGGGGATTGAACCCAGCAACACTCAGCCACTGAGCACATCCCCAGTCCCTTTTATTTTTATTTTGAGACAGGGTCTAAGTTACTCTGGGTCTCACTAAGTTGCTGAGGCTGGCTTTGTACTTGCAAACCTCCTGCCTCAACCTCACAAGCCACTGGGATTCAGGTGTGTACCACTGCACCTGGCTGATTTAGCAATTTTTAAACAAACAAAAATGGTGAGTAATTAAGAGCAATGAATAATTTTAGGTTCAAACACATCCGGATAATATCACCATTAAGCGTAAGCATGATAGTGATTATGCTTCCAATGATGGTAAATAATGACAAGTTTAATATATAAAATTTTCTAATACTATATAGTCTAAATAACTTTCAACTACAGTTTTATACAACACAGTAAAAAGTCCTTGAAAAAACAATGGCTTCCCTCCAAACATCAAATCTCAAAGAAAAACATCCCAAACCTGAAAAACCTAATTAACACTCGGTCAAATAGGGATTTGTAATAAAAGGCTAGGCTTTTCGCTGAATGACTGGATTAGATAACTGTGCTAGTTAAAAAAGATGGTGAACATTTAAACCAAGTTTCAAAAACACAAATGCCCACTAGACCCAGACAAGTTATCTAAATGTGTTAAGAAGCCAGATGGGAACTGGGGTGAGGCAAGCTGCCCTCAGTATCAGCTACTAACTACTTACCACTATCTGGGAAAAGCGGAGAGTTCGATGTTATCCAATCTACCCATTTCTAATGATAAATTTTAAAATCTGGGTTTCAATGTAATGTATCTCAATTTTTAATACATTGGTGATAGAACTCAAACATTAAAAACAAAACAAAACATCCAACACAAAAGTGAGCCACACAGCACATGACTGCAGGTGGGAACCAACAGGTGTCAGTGACCTCTAATCTAAAATATAAGAGAATAAATTTAAAGTATATTTTAAGTACTTTAAATAGATTCAGAAATTATTGGGTTTTTCTAACCTTAAAGGACCTTAAAATATACAGTTTAACCCTGTGAATTTACAGGTAAGGAAACAGATCAGAGCATTAAAAGCTAGAAATAAATTTGGGTCTTGAAAATTAGTCCCATCACTAATAGAAACACAATAGCATTTCTATTTTAAAAAGTTCCCAAACTTCCACTTAAAATTAGCCTTTCAAACTAGTTTAGCAAAACTTATTTTGTAAAACTCAAGACACCATGGAAGGACAAGAAGGAAAGAATAATTAAAGCAAATTACCCATGTGTAACAAATTGGGCACATTCTTCAATATTGCATCTAATTTACATTTGAAGTCATTATCATCTATATTTCCTTTGAAGGCCATAAAAATAGTGGAATCCTCCAAAATACTGTCACTTTTTGTGTCATCATCTTCTAGTCCAGAGTCAAATTCCATCTCTGAGTCTTCCACTGTTGATGAACATAAGGAAGTATAGATGTCTTCTAAGTTAGGAAGATCGTCCAAAACCATGGTGAATGTTATTCCTGAAGCACATGCCAAGTGGACAATAAGAAAACCTTCCAAAATGGGAGAGGATACAAAAAGAGTATTACAATGCATAATTATATATTCAACAATGTATAATCCATAGCAATTTATTCACCCAGTGATAAGGACAGACTATAAAATTAAGAAATTAAAGAAAAGCTAAAAGTATTTAAGATATCCTAAAATAATTCATTCATTCTTTTTATTTTTTCCCAATACTTGGGATTTCATGAACCCAGTGAAACCACATTTCTACCTCTATATTTCTAGTCCTTTTATTTTTTATTGAGACAGAATCTCACTAAGTTTTCTAGGCTGGCCTTGAAACTGTCATCCTCCTACCCCAGCAAGTAACTGGGATTACAGGTATGTGCCATCACACCTGGCTAAAATAATTCATTTTTTTAATGGAGGTGTGGGAGGCAAAAAGTTAATTTTTTTTAAAGAGGACAGAGGGAGAGAGAGAGAGAGAAGCAATCTTTATTTAGTTTTTCAGTGACTTTCATTCCTCAGACACTTGGTTGTGTATGTGGTGCTGGGGTTTGAACTCACGTCCTCGCACCTGCCAGGCAAGTGCTGTAACCCCTGAGCCACCGCTCCAGCCCAGAAAGTTAATTTTTTAATCTGCTTTTTGCTTTTCTTTATTTTTTTTTTTTATGCAGTACTGGGGATGGAACCTAGGACCTCACACAAACCAGGCAAGTGCTCTACCACTGAGCCCCCTCTCCAGACCTCTCTAAAATAATTCATTCTTAAAATTAACAGAGATAAAAATAAACAAGTCTTTAAATTTCCCTTTATAATATTGTATGCTACCTTTATGTAAACCTAGAATATCAGGAGGAGTGTCAAAGGATTACAAGAAAACAATCACTTATCTTTATTTACTTATTTGGTACCAGGGATTGCACCCAGGGGCACTTACCCACTTAGCGAAATCCTCAGCCCTTTTGTATTTTTTATACTGAGACAGGTCTCGCTAAATTGCTGAGGTTGGCAGTGAACCTGCAAATCCTCCTGTCTCAGCCTCCAGGGTCAGTTGGATTACTGGTATGCATCACCATGCTGGACCTGAGAATCAACTTATATAAGCCTTTGAACGACCGCACAAAGCAGGTGGCCCCAGAGACTCCCCTTGATCCTGTGCCAACAAACAGCTTTAGAAAGGGGGCTGGAGTGGTGGCTTGGCGGTTTCGGTGCTTGCCTGGCAAGCAGGAGGACCCAGGTTCAAACCCCAGCACCATGTACACAGCTGAGTGTTGGAGCAATGAAGGCCATGTGAAAAACTAAATAAAGTTGTTTCTCTCTTTCTCTGTCCCTCTCTCTTAAAAAAAAAAAAAAAAGTTCAAGGCCTGCCTGGGCAACTTAGTGAAACCTTGTTTCTAAAAAATATTATTTTTAAAGCAGTGGGGATATAGCTCAGCGGTAGAGTGCCCCTATGTTCAATTTCTAGAATAGGGAAAAAAAAAGCAAAATATCAAAAAATTAAAGGACTGGAGCAGTGGCTTAGCAGGTTAGAGTACTTGCCTGGCAAGTGTGAGGACCCAGGTTCAAATCCCAGCACCACATACACAACTAAGTGTCAGAAAAACAAAAACCAGATGAAAAGATAAATAAAACCGATTCTCTCTTGCTCTCTTTAAAAATTTTTAATTAAAAAATAAAGAAAAAAGGGCTGGGGGGCTAGGAAGCTGAGAATATAACTCAGTGGTAAAGCACTTGTCTAGCTTGTGTGAGGCCCTGGGTTGAATCCCGGCAACACACACACACACACACACACACACATACACACACACACGACTGGGGATGTACATCAGCAGCAGGGCACTCCAGAATTCAATCCTCAGTATCACAAGAAAATGAAATAATAACAACAACAAAAGAAAACAAAACTCTGAAGCCTGGTGTAGCACATACCTGTAATCCCAGCTACTGGGGAGGCTGAAGGAGGATAATTTCAAGTTCAAGGCCAGCCTGGGCAACTTAGCAAGACCCTGTCTCAAAATAAAAAATGAAAAGGGGTGGGAATGTAGCTCAGTGATTTTCATCCCCAGTACTGGGGTGGGGCACAGTGTGGGGGGGGTGGGAAGAAAAAGAAATGAAGGATGGTAGGTCAAACTATATTGTCATGATTATATTACATGTATAAAAGGGAAAAAAGTATTTTAAAAACCTGCTTAACTTCTCTTTATTAAATAGTGACTAAACTTTAAAAGCAAAACTTTCTAAAAATCCACCTAAGAATTATTTGGGGGAAAAATTGTTTTCAGCTAATAATGAAAAAATACATTTACATTTGAGCAAAGCACCTTATACTCTGGCAATTATATCCTTTTTTAGTACTGTGATTGTCACAATAGAATTGAGTGATTGTGTTTAAGAAACAACAGTATTCAGAAAATACCTATTATAAACACTACCACTCTTTATTTAACTGCATTTTACAAATTCTAACAAACTTTAGATTAGAGGTAATTAAATGAAAGTTAATAAAAGATTTTTAGGGCTTAAAAGCTCAGGAAAAAGACTGTAGCCAAAAAAAAAAAAGCCTAATCAATTATAGTTACTTAGCTGCTGTTCCAAAGTTGGAAGTGCCAAGAAAATAATTTAAAATTTAAGAAAGACTTTCCAATTGGAAAGGAGACCAATTAAAAAACCTGACTTTGGGGCTGGAGCAGCTACGGTGCTTGCCCAACATGCACAAGTACGGGGTCTCAAATGCCAACACCATGTACACAATGGAGCCTCAGAGCAACAAAAGCTAGGTGAAAAACTAAATAAAACTGATCTTCTCTCCTTCTCTCCCTCTCTCTTTCTCTCTCTCACTGTCCTTCTTTTAAAACAAAAACAAAACAAAAAAAACCTGACTTTGCTAATCAGCTGAGGTTTTTGTTTTTGTTTTTAAATTGAAACAACTTTATTTAGTTTTTCACATGGCCTTTGTTGTTCTAACACTTAGTTGTGTACGTGTTGCTGGGGTTTGAACCCGGGTCCTCATGCTTGCCAGGCAAGCACCGAAACCACTGAGCCACCGCTCCAGCCCTCAGCTGAGGTTGTTACATGAAGGCTGTGTATTCAGATCTGGAAAATACTCTACTGGCAGACACACTAAGTTCACTAATCCCCAAGTCAGGAAATTACCAGTTCAATAATACCAAAGCAATACACAGATGCTTATAAGAACAAGAAAAATGAAAGTCAGTCTATGAAAAATTACTGGCCTCTCCTCCAGAAAACCAATTTTTAAAGGAACTTCTAGATAATGTATTTGATGAAGTAATATCCATGTAAAATTCAACCTTCCAGGCATGGTAGCACATACCTGTAATTCCAGTGGCTTGGTAGGCTGAGGCAGGAGGATCCCTAGTTCAAAACCTGCCTCAGCAATTTAAAGAGGCCCTGAATAACTTAGCCAGACCCTGACTCAAAATAAAAAATAAAGGCAGACTGGGGATGTGGTTCAATCCTCAGTACCAAAAAACAAAAAAACAAACAAAAAACAATCTAACCCTTAATAAAGAATTTAGTATCAAAATAACTGATCACCTTTCAAGTAAACTGCAGTTCAATTAACTGCTCTTTTTTTTTTTTCCAAAACAGGGACAGAGAGAAAGAATTAAATTTAGTTTTAAATAGAGGGATAGAGAGAGAGAGAGAGAATCAAATTTTATTTAGTTTTTTTATGTGGCTTTCGTTGCTCCAACATTTTCTTGTGTATGTGGTGCTGGGGTTTGAACCAGCATGCCAGGCAAGAACTGTAACTGCTGAGCCACCTCTCCAGCCCCTCGATTAACTGTTCTTGGAGAGAAAATATACTGTAGGTGACTGCTTCACAAGAATCATTCACGGGGCTGGAGCAGTGGCTTAGTGGTTGTAGCGCTTGCCTGGCATGCATGAGGATGTGGGTTCAAACCCCAATACCATGTACACAAGGAGCACGAAAGCCACATGAAAAACTAAATAAAGTTAATTCTCTCTTTCTCTCTCTCTGTCCCTCTCTCTCTTTAAAAAAATAATTTAAGAATGAATGTGATACTCAGGAAAAATTGAAAAGATAATCATATTAAGTACCTTAACTTTTCAGTAAAAACACTTACAGGGTCACCAGTTGATGAAGGAATCATTTGGGAATCAATTATTTTTATAGAAGAACACCAAATTTCACATAAAAAGAATGATTAGAAAAATCATATCTTTGTAATCCCTAATAAAAT
Source organism: Aplodontia rufa (assembly GCA_004027875.1). NCBI lineage: Eukaryota > Metazoa > Chordata > Mammalia > Rodentia > Aplodontiidae > Aplodontia > Aplodontia rufa. Next base: position 35,289 of record PVKS010014435.1, on the reverse strand, counting down.
GATCAGGTAAGGAACATTAATAAGGATAAAATATTACATGAAAAACAGAAAGATAACTGAATATTCCACAATGCCAAAGAATCATCTTAGAAACTGACTGCTGGCAAAGGGAAAACTGTAACTTTATAACGGAAATAAGTGACTGTCACCATCTGAACGCAATGATCAACCTTAGCATCTTTAACATAGAAACAACCAGAACTTATGTTCAATACTATGTACATAGAATTATCTATGAAATACTCTTACCAAAAACATTTAACCTTAATGCAACAAGTCTTTAACAGGAGATAAAGAACTTAAATAACTTGGTGAGAGAATAATCAGATAAATTCAGAGTGCGGATTTCTACAGGATAGCTGGCTTAGTCTCTTTAATTAAGGAAAAAGTGGGTTTAAACTGTTCTATACTTGCAGCCCCTCTGGAAAGCAGTGTGGAGAATCCTCAAAAAAACTAGGGATGAGCCCACCATATGATCCTGCTATTCCTCTCCTGGGTATTTTTCCAGGGGATTTAGAATCAGCACATTACGTGACACAGCAAAATCTATGTTCATAGCAGCTCAATTTACAATAGCTAAATTATGGAAACAACCAAGATGTCCCTCACTGAATGAATGGATCCAAAAACTGTGGTACATATATACCATGGAATTTTACATAGCAATTAGAAACAATGAGATTGCATCCTTTGAAGGTAAATGGATGGCTATAGAAGAAATTATGCTGAGTGAAATCATCATAACCCAGAGAACCAAGGGTCGAATGTCTTCACTCACCTGTGGAGGCTGGAACTAGACCCTGGCCATTGAGAAAGGAGGTCTATTATCATATTTTAAATCCAAATAAGGTGTAATGTTATACAACCTAATACATTTTTAGAGATGTTTTGGGAAGGGGAAGGATAAGGGTGGGAAATTGCGGGGGGGGGCACTCTTGGGGGTAAATCTAATCTTCAGAATCTATACACATATTATTTCATTAAAAGATTATGTGATAGGGCTGGAGCGGTGGCTCAGTGGTTTCGGCGCTTGCCTGGCAAGTTCGAGGACCCGGGTTCAAACCCCAGCACCACGTATACAACTAAGTGTTGGAGCAACTAAGGTCATGTGAAAAACTAAATAAAGTTGTTTCTCTCTTTCTCTGTCTCTCTCACTGTCCCTCTCTCTTTAAAAAAAAAAAAAAAAGATTATGTGATAAATTTCCGAATAAGAAATGAAATAAAATAAAACACAAACTATTCTCTACTAAGAGATTTAACAGACTTATTAAATGAATACATAGTCATTCATGAGTCCTCAGAAAGCATTTCTGAAGAGTCCTCTGTATCAATTTAAACCCACTGTGACACAGCATCCAGATAAGGACTGCAAGAATCTGTTATAAGGGGCTGGAGTGGTGGCTCACTGGTTATGGTGCTTGCCTGGCATGACCAAGGACATAGGTTTGAACTCTAGCACCATGTACACAACAAAGTGTAGGAGCAATGAAAACCTAAATAAAACTGATTCTCTCTCTCTCTCTCATTGTCCTAAATCTAAAAAGAAAAAAAGAAAAAAACTGGAATCTGTTATGAGTGCTATACAAAAGCTATGAAAAAGGGAACTATAAGTTTCAAGACAAAAATGTTCTAATTTCTGCTGGGTATTTTAGCTCAGCTCAAATCTAAATAGCATCAAATCATGGATTGTGTTGAGTTTGCAACTTTCCACGTATACATTTTCCTTTTTTTTTTTTAAATGGAGGTCTCACTGTTCCACTGTTTTTCAGAGGCTGGTCCTGAACCCCTGTACTCCAGTGTTCTTCCCACCTCAGTCTCCCAAGTAAGAATTAAAAGTATTTTCTGGGTTTTTTTTGGTACCGGGGGACTTAACCACTGAGCCCCATCTCCAGTCCTTTTATATATTTTGAGACAGGGTCTCACTAAGTTGCTTAGGGCCTAAGTTGCTGAGGCTGGCTTTGACCTTGAGTTCTCCTGCCTTGGCTTCCTAAATTGCTGGGATTATAGGCATGCACCACTGGGGCTGGCCTATATATATATATATATATATTTTTTTTTTTTTTTTTTAAAGAGAGAGTGATAGAGAGAGAGAGAATGAATCAATTTTATTTAGTTTTTCATGTGGCTTTCATTACTCCAACACTTTTTTGTGTATGTGGTGCTGGGGATCAAACCCACGTCCTTACACATGCCAGGCAATTAACTGCTGCAACTGCTGAGCCGACAATCCAGCCCAAGTATTTCTATTTTTTTCTCTTAGAGAGAGGGTCAGTGAGAGAGAGGAAAGAGAGGATCAATTTTATTTAGTTTTTAATCTTGTCTTCATGGCTTTGACACTTAGTTATGTATGTGGTGCTAGGATTTGAACCCAGGTCCTTGCGCATGCCAGGCAAGGACGATAATCGCTGAGCCCTGGCTCCAGCCCCAAGTATTTCTATTTTTAATCAGAGATAAAATCTCCTATTCCAGTTTTAATTAACATTCATTTTAATAATCAGTTATTATTTACTGTGAAATCTGAGATCAACCTTTATAAAGAAAGGTGAGAAACCACATTAAAATGTTTGTTGTAGAAACTCTATTTAAAACTGAAGAATGGGGGCTGGAGTGGTGGCTCAGCAGTTTCGGCACTTGCCTTGCCACGTACGCAACTAAGTGTTGGAGCAACTAAGGCCATGTGAAAAACTAAATAAAGTTGTTTCTCTCTTTCTCTGTCTCTCTCACTGTCCCTCTCAAAAAAACAAACAAACAACAACAAAAAAAAATAGAAGAATGGGGCTGGAACAGTGGCTCAGCAGTTACTGTGCTTGCCTGTCATGCACAAGTACACGAGTTCAAACCCCAGCACCAAGTACACGACAAAGTCTCAGAGCAACGAAAGTCATATGAAAAACTAAATAAAAATTGATTCTCTGTCTCTCTCTCTCTCACTGTCCCCTCTTTCTTTAAAAAAAAAAACCAAAACAAAACAGAAGAATGGCATTTGCATTTTATTCAATGGCTCTATAAAGAAAAAATACATTTTAGACAATTTTTCCAAAAAGAAACAAAATAGGGACTGGAGCAGTGGCTCCATGGTTATGGCGCTTGCCTGGCATGTGTGAGAATTCGAGTTCAAACCACAGCACCACATACACCATGAAGTGTGGGGTCAACAAAAGTCACATGAAAATCTAAATACAATTGATAAATACAATTGATTCTCTCTTTCTCTCACTGTCCCTCTTGCTTTAAAAAAAAGAAAGAAAGAAAGAAACAATATCCCCTCTGCCAAAAAAAGAAAAAAAAACATTACTTTGGGCCTTATCTACTCTCCCACGTAATGTTTTACTCACCAAAATGTCTTTCTTAAATTTTATCATTTATCCAGGTCATCTTCTAAGTCCAAACACGTTGGCATTTTTAGGGCTTATTTATTTCAAGATAGCAGCCAAATCAGAATTCTAAAAAGGGAGAGTGGGAGAAAGAGAAAGGAAAAATTAATAAAATCACAGTATTTTGGCATCTTTAAAGAACGATACCATAATTTTCATGAAGTCTACAATGAATATCTTTTTCTGAGTTCTTAATCCACTCATCAGTAACCATTCAGAATGTGGAGATAAAACTCAGGAACTTTAGCAGATTCATTTAAGAATCATGGAACTGGGGCTGGAATGGTGGCTCAGCAGTTTCGGTGCTTGCCTGACAAGCACGAGGACCCAGGTTCAAACCCCAGCACCACGTACACAACTAAGTGTTGGAGCAACTAAAGCCATGTGAAAAACTAAATAAAGTTGTTTCTCTCTCTGTCTCTCTCACTGTTCCTCTCTCTTAAAAAAAAAAAAAAAAAAAAAAAAGAATCATGGAACTGGGACCCTAGCTCGGTCTTGGAGTTCTCCCTATGTCTTCCTTACTAAATCTGTCAAATTAAAATGAATTTACATCTTATCACATTGTTTGCACATACTGGGAACCCAAACAAAAATAGTTTGTATGTATAAGACCATTTCTTCTAACAGAATTTCAAATTTAGTTTTCAAACTCCACAAAGTACAAATGCAAGGTTTTTACTATTTATATCCATAATATCTACACATTATATTTTTCATTCAATCTTCAGTTTAAGTTGTAAGGTATTCTGTGTGGTAGCATAAAAATTATGTATGGAAAATGCATTATTTTTGGCACACCTCAGAAAATATTACCCACTTTAATAAGACAGGATCAGTTTACATCTTCAACTTGGGTACTATGATTTTATATTACTGCTAAGCATTAACTTTATAATCTTGAAATTAGATATATGTACTAGTAGTTAATAACTAATAAAAAGAGAAAAAGTCCCTTAATTATTTTTGGCTAAAAACAAAACAAAGAAACAAAAATGGTACTTTTAAAGTCAGACCATAAGGAAAATCTCAATAAATCTAAAAACCAACAATAGGATGATCCATTACTCTGATGCACTGAAATGATAAATTCAAAATAAATCAAGAAATAAAGGCCTTTCCATTGTAAAACAACAGCAAAACTTTTGACTCAGGTTAAAAAAGAAATACAAATCAAAACAGGAAATTTCTACATATAGAAACCTAGGAATGCAGCCAATTCAGTGAAGAAAATTCATGGACATAATATACCTGTATTGGGAGATTTAAAAAAAAAGGAAAATAAATGATTTAGATATCTGACTCAAAGTGAGAAAAAAAGCAATAAAATGAACTGAAAGCAAAATGAAAAGAATACAGATAAAATAGAAATCAAACAAAAAGCCCCAGCTGAACTAATATATAAAAATATTATTACATTGGGAAAAAAAGTAAAAAATAGTTTACCATCTAGTTAATTTAATTAAGTAAAAAGGGAAAAAATCCAAACACATAAAATGACAAGCTACAGAACCAAAGGAAATGAAAGGGATCACTGCAATTATTCTGCTCAAACTTTTGTTTACCACTATGTAAATATGCTAATACGCCCATGAACCACACACAAATTTAATACAAAATTCAATCAACCTTTTAAAAAGCATATGAGTCTTGGAGTTGGAGTGGTGGCTCAGCAGTTACAACGCTTGCCTAGCACGAGCAAGGACCTGAGTTAGAACCTCAGCACAATGTACACAACCAAGTGTCCCAGCAATGAAGCCAAATGAAAAACTAAATAAAAATTGATTCTCTCTCTCATTGTCCCTCTCTCTTAAAAAGAAAATAAAGAACATATAAGTCTAATGATCTGAAACTGTTCCAGAGCATGTGTGTATGTATATTTATGTGTGTTTATGTGTATGTGAATGTGTATAGCTTGTTTTGTTGGGTTTTTTGGTAAAAGGGGACTGAACTCAGGGACACTTAACCACTAAACCACATCCCCAGTACATGTTTCCCCCCAGTACCTTTTTTTTTGAGACAGGTTCTTGCTAAGTTGCTTAGGGCCTCAGTAAGATGCTAATGCTGGCTTTGATTCTCTTGCCTCCGCCTCCCAAGTCACTGGGATTACAGGTGTGCGCCACTGCACCCAGCCCAAAGTATATAAAATATATATGTATATATATATATGTGTGTGTGTGTATATGTATGTGTATATATATTTTGTAAAGAGAGGGACAGTGAGAGAGAGAGAGAGAAACAGAATCAATTTTTATTTAGTTTTCCATGTGGCTCTCATTGCTTGGACACTTGGTTGTGTACGGGGTGCTGGGGTTTTGAACCCGTGTATGTGGGCATGCCAGGGAAGTGTCGTAACTGCTGAGCCACCATTCTGGGGGCCCCCAAAAAGCATATTTATTAAAAAAAAAAAAAAAGAAAACTGCAGGCAGAGAACTACAAACCAATCTCTCTTTCCATTCTCCCTTACAATGATGTGATATTCTAAATCAAATTTTTAAATAGGTGACAGTATATTAAAAGATAATGTGGTTTGAACAAATGAAGACTGTTCTACAAATCTAGGGCTTGGTATTAGGAAATTAAGTGAAAAAGTTATATGATCCTTTCCACAGATAATGTAATTTGACAAAATTCAACAAATATTCTTGGTAATAAATTTTAAAAACATCAAAGAAATAAGTATAGAAGTACTTTCTTTCTTTCTTTCTTTTTTTTTTTTTTTAAAGAGAGAGGGACAGTGAGAGAGACAGAGAAAGAGAGAAACAACTTTATTTAGTTTTTCACATGGCCTTAGTTGCTCCAATACTCAGTTGTGTACGTGGTGCTGGGGTTTGAACCCGGGTCCTCGTGCTTGCCAGGCAAGCGCCGAAACCGCTGAGCCACCACTCCAGCCCCATAGAAGTACTTTCTTAACAAGATAAAATGCACCTTCTCAGCCTAGTAGTTGGGGTAGGGGGTATAGATCAGTGGCAAAGCACATGCATGCAGAGGCCCTACGTTCATTCCCCAGCAGCTAAAATTAAAAAAAAAAAAGCCAATAACTTGCTTAATGGGGAAAGACAAGAGACATTTGTCACTAAAATCAGGAAGAAGAGAGAGACTCATGATGTATTAGTAAATATTCTATTAGAGGTATAAAGTCAGTGAAATTAAACAAAAGAAATAATGGTACAAAAACTGGAAACACTAGAATGATCACTATTGGCAAATGACAAAATTATATTCTTGAAAATCTTAAAAAAACAAAGTAACAGTAAAAATAAGAAAAATTTGTAAAGTAACATGGCACAAAATTAATACATAGTAAAAATAGTTTTTATTACATATGCAGTCATCCACAGATGGAAAACAGATCTCATTTATAATTATGACATAATTATAACATAATTATATTAACGAATGAACTAAAAAGAAGGGTAGAGCTGCAAGGAGAACATCTAAAAATATTTATGAAAGGCACAAGTACAAAAAAGACTTAATAAACAAAATAACATCTCAAGTTCTTGGATAAAAAGATTGATAAATGTCAACTCCCCAATTTTTTTTTTTAAGGGAGTGAGGGAGAGAGTATGAGAAAGAATTAATTTTATTTATTTTTTCATCTGGCCTTTGTTTCACCAACACTTAGTTGTGTATGTGGGGCTAGGGTTTGAAACTGGGTCCTCAGGCATGCCAGGCAAGCTCTCCAACCGCTGAGCCATTGCTCTAGCCCTCAACTTCCAATTTTTAACAAAGCAATCTCAACAAAAAGGCTAACTTCCTTTTTTAATTTATTTTTTGATTCTACATAGTGAATGTTTATGCTAGGAAAGCACTCTACCACCTATGTTCACTGTCCAATCCTTTATCTATTTGGTACCAGGGACTGAACCCAGGGATGCTTATCCACTGAGCCACACCCCCAGTCCTTTTTAACTTTGAAATTGGGTCTAAGTTGCTGAGGGCCTCATTAAGTTGCTGAGGTTGGCTTCGAACTTGTGATCCTCCTGCCTTAGCCTCCCATGCACCAGCATGTACAGCTGTCCTTATTTATTTATTTTTGTGGTGCTGGGTATCAAACCGAGGGATTCACGCGTGCAAGGCAAGCACTCTACTAGAACCACATCCCCTGTTCTGTCCTTATTTTACTTGGAGACAAGGACTAAGTTGCTGAGGCTAATCTTGAATTTGTGATCTTCTTATCCAAGTTTCCATACCCCCACAGTAGCTAGGATTACAGGTGTGAACCACTGTACCCAGATAACTTCCATTTTTAAAGAGACAACCTGACTCTAATGTTCACAGGGATATAAGTAAATATTAGTAGTCAGGAAAACTGAAAAATAAGATCAGTGAAAAGGGGGTTGGAGCTGTGGCTCAGCAGTTATGATGCTTGCCTGGCATGCACAAGTACACAGGTTCAAACCCCGGCACCCACATACACAACTAAGTGTCGGAGCAATGAAAGCTACGTAAAAACCTCAATAAAAATTAAATTGATTCTCTCTTTCTCACTGTCCTTCTCTCTTTAACAAAAAAAAAAAAAAAAAAAAAAATCAGTGAAAGGCAAAAGTCCTACCAGATATTAAAACATTATAAAGTCTCAGTAGTCCATGCTGTCATTAGAGGACAGGAGACCAATGCAACAAATTTGCAATTCCAAAAATGATTAAAATGCATATGGAATTTTAATCTCATAAAGGTAGAGAAAAATATGGATTTTTCACTTGTATTGGGACAGCCAGGTAGCCATCTATGAAAAAATGTAAAATTAGATCTATACTGCATATTGCACAACAAAATAACTCCAAAAGGATAAAAAACTTCAATGTATCAAATGAAACTCAAAAGTATTATAAGAAAGCATTAAAAAAATTTTGGTAACCTTAGGGTAGGAAAATTTTTCTAATTATAATTAAATATCTAAAGCTACAAGATTGATAAATTCAAATACACAAAAATTTAAAACAATTTACAAAGCAAAAACCATCTTGAATCACAAAAACAAATGACAATGTAAGAAAATATATTTACAATCAAATCACTAACAAAAGAACAAATCTCAAGGCTGAGAGTGGCTCCACAGTGTAACACTTAATCTAGCATGTATAAGGTTCTGGCTTCAATTCCTAGCACTGCATCAAAAAAAGAGTGACTCTCCTAATATATAAACACATTATAGAAAAAAATATATATAGGTATGTGAATATGTTATATGTATGCATAAATGAAATAAAAGATAAAAATTTGGACAAATTACTGCATCTGAAATTGGACACAGGGGACTGGAGTGGTGGCTCAGCGGTTGGAGTGCTTGCCTGGCATGCGTGAGGACATGGGTTTGAACCTCAGCAGCATATACACAACTAAGTGTCTGAGAAACAAAAGCCAGATGAAAAAATAAATAAAATTGACTCTTTCACTCTCTCCCTCTCTCTTTAAATAAAATAAGACACAGAACATGATCAGAAAATTCAAAGGAAAGAGAACACAAATGAAATTTTAAGCAAAAAAGATGTGCAACCTCACACATAAGAAGCAAAAAACACTTTTCACTCATCAGATTAGCAGAAATCCAAAAATGTGATAATGTACTGTCTTGGCAATGTTATGGAGAAATAGGAATTCCCATTCATTGTTAGTGGTAATGCAAACTGGTGTTAACACCAGTAAACAGGTAATATATATTAAAATTTCAATTACACATACCACTAACAAAGCAATTCCACTGCTGGACAGTGATCCAACAGATAAACCCATCAACAAACAAGAGGACATATATACAAGGTTATTCACTACCGTACTATTTTTATCCAGATGTGCACCAACAGATAGTAATGAATTCCATCAAAAATTAAATGTAAAAAAGGAAAAGAAAAAGAAATGCTGCAAGCAAGAATAAGGATGCTGTCTATGCTCTTATGTGGAAAGAACTCCAAGATAATATTGTTGGGAGAAAAAAAAAAGGAGTAAATCAAGTACAACATGCTATTTTTTGTGAGAAAACAGTGTTCACAGGTAGTTACAGAAACTGAAGAGAATGTGGAGCTTCCTGAATTCTAGTTGCTAAAACTTACAAAATATCTTTATATACCAAACACTGTTCTAAGCACTTTGCATTATTAATTCAGTTAAACCCCTCACCAACATCATGGAATAGATTCTACTAACCCCACTTTACAAATGAAACTGAAGCACAGGGATATTAAATAACTTGTTTAAGACTATACACACAGGGCTCAGTGATTATGATGCTTGCCTGGCACACTCGAGTACACGGGTTCAAACCCCAGCACCACGTACACAACAAAGTGTCCCAGCAATGAAGGCAACATGAAAAACTAAATAAAACTGATTTTTTTCTCTCTCTCTCTCTCTCATTGTCCCTCTCTCTTTAAAAAAAAATAAATAAATAAAAATAAAAGACTATACACACAGCTAGAGTGTATCATGATTTGAGCCCTGGCAATCAGATTCTAAAAGCTTCGCTCTTCACTACACCAGATTACATAGAATACTTGAATATTTGGTAAAAGCACACTGTCAACTGATCAGAGACTGATGACTTCATTCATTCATTCAACCAATATTTAACTATGCAATATATGCCAGATAGCACTGTATATGCTAAAAGTACAATGATAACAATAATATAGGCACAGTTCCACCTTTTATGGTCCATAATAAGAATAAAGCACATAATTTTTTTTTTTTATACTAGGGATTGAACCCAGAGGTACTTATCTACTGAGCCACATTCCCAGGCCTTTTTTACTCATATTCTGAGACAGGGTCTTGCTAAATTGCTTGAGGCTTTGCTAAACTGTTGAGGCTGGCTTTGAATTTGCAATCCTCTTAGTTTCCCAAATTGGTAGGATTACAGGCATGCACTACCACACCTAGCTAAAGCACACGATTCTTAAATTAAAATATCCCCTTATTTACTTATTTATCCAAGTACTTATAGATACAGGATGGTGAAGAGCCACTAATTACAAAGTGAACAATTCTGCTTTACCTAGGTAAAGCAGTGGTTCCTATCTTTTTGGCACCTGAGAATCACCAAGGATCTTTTAAAAATTCCAAAGCCCGTGGCTTGAGAGGTGGCTCAGCAGAGTACAGTACTTGGCTTGGTATGCTTGAAGGGCAGAGTTTGAGACCCAGCACCACATATACAACTAAGTGGAGGAAAAACAAAAACCAGATGGAAAAATAATATAAATTGGGGCTGGAGCAGTAGCTCAGCAGTTATGGTGCTTGACTGGCATGCGCGACCACATGGGTTCAAACCCCAGTACCACGTACACAACGAAGTGTTGGAGCAACGAAAGCCACATGAAAAAAATAAATAAAATTGACTCTGTCTTTCTCTCTCTCACTCACTGTCCCTCTCCCTTTTTAAAAAAATAATAATAACAAAAATCGACTCTCTCTCAAAAAATAAAATAAAATAAAATAAAACAATAAAAATTCCAAAGCCCAGGCCAATTCCATACCTTCAAGCCAGTTAAATCACAAACTGAGTGCAGGGTGACAAGAGACAAAGACATCAGTTTTCCAAGAACCACGGGGATGACTGAAATTATGAAGACAAGTTTGGAAAATCACTGAGCTACGATTTTTAATCTTCCTGAATAATGGTAAAGGCCATTCGTGATAACAAAGGGAGAGGTGGCTGAATATAAACAACTTGCCTTCTGAGATCAGTTAGGTAGCTTCCCCTACCCTCAATGTTATGAATTCTGAGAACATCAGAAAAGGCCAAATAATTGGGTTTTTTTTTTTGGGGGGGGGCGGTTATCTGTACCTCCATTCCTTCCCAAATCATGGACAACTAAGATATTTACCTTTTTATCTTTTTTTTGGTTCTTTCCATAGAACCAATAAAGATTTCTGCCATGTTATACATATTCAACACAACTGACAAAGACACAACTCAGATGCTTTTCCATTAGGCAGATCTTATTTAGTTGGTTTGGATCCAACCAACATGCCAAATACAGCTTGCCAAAGTACAATACTCTATGAATGAAAAAATAAAAATAAATTCTTTCTAAAAAGTCTGTTTCTAATTAAAAACTTTAAGTTGAAACAATTTTTTAAAATCAAACTTTCATTTATATTCTAGAGAAGCAACAGACCTGTTTAAGAACTCTCTGACCACTCTCAGAAAAGATAGCCAGTAGGAACCCTCTCCATTCCTCCCAGGACCTAGACAAAAAGGAAAAAGGGCAAAGAGGAAAAAGAAAAATCAGAAGAAAAGATTAAATATAAACCCAATAAATTTTTGTGACTGGCTAAATTCTGTCATTGTTTCTTCTAATTTTATTCTAAAAAGAGTCATAAAAGACGCAAGATGATCTCTAGTTCAGTGGTTTAAAACAAAGAAAGCTTATTACAGTCACTAAGAGAGGTCAAGATATTTTCTTTTTCTTTTTTTAAGAGAGAATCAATTTAATTTATTTTTTCATCTGGCCTTTGTTTTTCTGACACTTAGTTTTGTACATGGTGCTGGGTTTTAATCCAGATCCTCACACATGCCAGGCAAGCACTCCAACTGCTAAACCACCACTCCAGTCCCTCAAGATATTTTCAAAATACCTCTACATTGGTTACAAAGTGTGTTCATTTTGTAATTCATTATCCTTATGGTTTTGCACTTGTCTTTATGCGTGTTGTATTTCAAGTAATACATTAAACACACAGAGAGAGAAATATATTCTGTGCTGAAACCCTAATAGATTCTAATTAAGTATGTATCAGAAAGAGAATCCCACAATTGGCCCTAGCTCAAGGATGTAGTTAGCTACAGATGCAGTCCTTCTTGTAACTTTCCTTCTGTTTTAAAACTGTAAATATGCTGATATCATAGTTTTAATTTAACATTTATCTTCCAACTTAGTCTCTGAAAAAATTATACTACAAATGACAACTGCAAAAATAAGGAAACAAATTAATGGAAAACACAGATGTCCCAAGTTCACAACTGTGTAGTATCACAGCTGTTTCATTTCCATAAGGAAATTAAATAAAGTCTATAACTGTGCAATCATTTCCTAACCTGGGTATCCATTTTTTTGATCCATTCAATATTATGTTGAGTTATATGTTAAACTATTAGCAGTAAAATCAACTGGGTACATATTCAGAATAGACTAGCATTATAATAACAAATGAAACACTACAAAAAGAGGGCTAGGCTGAGTATGACAGGGTGACCTAATTGTGGCCTTCCTTAAAATTGTATAATTTGGGGGCTGGGTTTGTAGCTCAGTGGTAAAGTGCTTGCCTAGCATGTGTGAAGCAGTGGGTTCAAACCTCAGTACCATGTAATAATAAACAAAATAAAGGTATTTTTAAAAAGTTGTGCAATTTGGGGAAGGACACAATCTCTGAGCCTAAGAATCTTAAATATTTTAAGGTAGGTAGACAGTTCACCAGTCTAGAGCTAAATAGAATCTCTCTATTTAGATACAAAAAAAGCTTAAGGATTATTTATCAAGAAATTTAGGGGCAGTTACAGTGCTTGCCTGGCATGCACAAGTACGCAGGTTCAAACCCCAGCACCCATGTACACAACTAAGTGTAGGAGCAACGAAAGCCATGTAAAAAAACTCAATAAAAATTGATCCCCCCCCCACTGTCCTTCTCTCTTTAAAAAAGAAAAAAGAAAAGAAATTTAATTATTCTTCAGTGCCAGTGGGAGTAAGATTTGCAACAACTTTTTAGAAAACCAATCTGGAAGTTCATAATACAACTAAAATAAACTGACTTTTTAACCCACATTTGGGATTTATCCTTTATCCTACAGAAGTAAAAAACTCTCACTTCTTAAAAATATATGCATAAGAACATCTCCTGAGGCCCTATGTGGTGGCTCATGTTTGTAAACCCAGCTACTTGAGAGGCCAAGACAAGATGATCAAGTTTGAGACCAGCCTGGGGAACTTAGCAAGACCCTGTCTCAGAATAAAATTTAAAAAAGAGTTGGGGACACGTCTCAGTGCTTGCTTAGCATGTGGGAAGCCCTGGGTTTACTGGGTTTAATCCCCAATACTACCAAAAAAAAAAAAAAAAAAAGGAACATCTGAAAACACACTGAGCAAAAAAATATGTAAACAGAATATTATACAGCTAGTAAAAAAGGAATTAGATATCTCTTTAATGATTTAGAAGAAATGTATGATATTCTATAAAGTAAAAAAAAAAAAAAAGAAGCTGTAGAACAATGTTACGATTTCAAAAATAAGGGAAAATAAGCCAGTATCTATATTTGTATTGCTAAGAACACAGAGAAAAATGAAAGAATGACATTAGCTACTTGTGTAGCTTGGAGGCTAGGAAGTGCAGATGAGGAGTTAGTTGAAATTTTCATTCTATACCTCAGATGATAATTCAGCTTGTTGCAATAAACACATACTACTTTTGAGGTTTGAAAGGAAAATTCTATTTAATTCACAACAGAAAAGCAAAATTTGATTATAAGAATAACAGAAAATTCTCTAAAATTGATAAAGGACAACTAAATGAAACACTCAGAGACTAAGGAATAAAAACAAAGCCCAGGTGCTTTTTGGGTGGGTATGTAAAGCAACTTTTATTAACTCAGAAATGTACCTTTACTTCACAAAGAAAAATAGTTTTTTGAGTCAAGAGTTTTAGGCTTGTGCTTAATGGTCTTTTAAAAAAGCAAATACAAATCATCACAAAATCCTGTCAAATGTCCACTATTTCATTACTATAAGCTGTAATTCTTTTTTTGGTTAAATTTTATTTGCTTTTAGCTATATTCTGACACTTCAAGTTTATCTTTTACAACACATCATTCTTTATTATATTATATTATATTATTTAGGGCCTGGAGCAGTGGCTCAGCAGTTACGGCGCTTGCCCAGCATGTGCAAGTACTTGGGTTCAAACCCCAACACCACTTATACAACGAAGTGTCTGAGCAACGAAGGCCACATGAAAAACTAAATAAAATTGATTCTTTTTCTCTCTTGCTGTCCCTCTCTTTAAAAAATAAAAAAAAATTACATGCACAGTACAAACATACAAGGAAAATAATACATCTATACTGAACAAATGGTCGAATGATATGAAAAATAAGTGCTAGCAGATGAGATACATTTATTATTTGAAAAATGATTGCCATTGATAATTTTTTTTTTGAAGGAGAGAAGGACAGTGACACAGAGAGAGAATAGAGAGAATAAATTTTCATTGAGTTTTTCACATGGCTTTCATTGCTCTGATGTTTAGCTATGTACATGGTTACTGGGGTTTGAACCCATGTACTTGGGCATGCTGGGCAAGCGCAGCAACCGCCGAGCTCCAGCCCCCATTGATAAAAATTTTAAAAGACATATTTGCCAATCACACAAAAAAGCAACTTTACAATGATCAAATTTATCAATAATGAGACAGACATTTACTTACTTTGTGAAATGCTGTGTGAAGAATATAACCCAAATCTAATCAAGTCTTTAGAATCTAATGCATATGCTTTTAACCTTCCAATTTAGGGAACTATAAGGAGTAAAGACACAAGTTAAAGGTTACAAAGAGGCTTGGAGTGGTAGCTCAATGGTAGACCACTTGCCTGGCATGCATGAGGACTGGGTTTGAACCGCAGTACCATATACAGAGCTAAGTGTCAGAAAAACAAAAACCAGATAAAAAATAAATAAAATTGGCAAATTGGCTTGCTCTTTCTCTCTCCATTAAAAAAAAAAAACTACAAAGAAAAAAAAATCTGGTAAATCCATATTGTGGGGCATTCAATAAGAAAACTGCTCTAGTGTCCTGGTGTCAAAAACTAAATTTCATGGAAAAAACCAGGAGCAAGCACAGACAGAATATAGGAAGTGTTCTAAGTTTAAAAAATAAATAAATAGGGGCTGGAGCAGTGGCTCAGTAGTTGCAGCGCTTGCTTGGCAAGTGTGAGGACGTGAGTTCAAACCCCAGCACCACGTACACAACCAAGTGTCTGAGGAATGAAAGTCTCATGAAAAACTAAATAAAGATTGCTTCTCTCTTTCTCTCTCTCTGTCCCCTATTTCTTTAAAAAATAAATAAAGAAAGAAAGACTATATGATAGGGCTGGAGGTGTAACCAAGCATGTGCAAAGTGGTAGGTTTGATCTCTAGCACAACAACAACAAGAGACTATAGGTATAACAACAGGCAAAAGCAATTCATGGGCCCTCAGTCTGATTCCACTTCAAACAAGTTAGCTATAAATACCATTTTGGGGTGGGGGTGGTGGCACACACCTATAATCCCAGTGGCTCAGGTGGCTGAGGATGAGGAACACCAATTCAAAGCCAGCCTCAGCAACTTAGAGAGGCTCTAAACTACTTAAGTGAGTCCCTGTCTCAAAATAAGAAATAAAAACAGGGCTGGAGCGGTGGCTCAGTGGTTTCGGCGCTTGCCTGGCAAGCACAAGGACCTGGGTTCAAACCCCAGCACCATGTATACAACTGAGTGTTGGAGCAAGTAAGGCCATGTGAAAAACTAAATAAAGTTATTTCTTAAAAAAAAAAAAAAAAGAAATAAAAACAGAGCTGGAGTGGTGGCTCAGCAGTTATGGCACGCAGGTTATGGCAGGCAACTGGCATGCGCAAGCATGCGGGTTTGAACCCAGGACCACATACACAACCAACTGTCCAAGGAATGAAGGTCACATGAAAAACTAAATAAAATTGATATTCTTTCTCTTTCTCTCTTTAAAATTAATTAAATAAATTAATTAAATAAAATAAAAACAGCTGGGTATGTGGCTCAGTGGTTAAGTGCCCTTGGGTTCAACCCCTCCCCCCCCCCAAAAAATTTGGTGTTTACTGGAAAAACTCACAGACTTAATGTTAGATAATATCAAGGAACTAAACTACAGGTTTAATGTGATTAAGTAGGAGAATGTCCTTATTTGTAAGAGATGTGAGCTAAAGTATATAAAGGCTGGAGTGGTGGCTAAGTGGTTAGAGAGCTTCCCTGGCATTCGCAAGGACCTGGGTTGGAACCCCAGCACCACATACATAATTAATTGTTGGAGAAGCAAAAAACAGATGAAAAAATAAAATTGATTCTCTCTTAAAAAAAAAAAGGCTCAGTATCATGATATCTTTATTTTTATCAGGTTTAACAGTATATTACTAAGAACATGGTAACATGTTTAATACAGGTGATAGGTATTATTTCTGGGTTTTTTTGTATGCTTGAAATTTTTCATGATAAAACATTTAAAATATCAAAAAAAATACTTTTCCACAAAACTGTGAGGTATAACTAGTACACTAGAAAAAAAAATTTAAAAATTCAATATCAACTAGTAGCTAATGGCAATATAAACTGGTGGGTATTCTAAACAACAATTTGACAATATAGCTGGTTAAAAAATGAAAACCTTGGGCTAGAGCAGTGGCTCAGCAGTAGAGTACTTGCCTGGCAAGGGCTCAGGTTCAAATCCCAGCACCACATATACAATTAAGTGTCAGAAAAACAAAAACCAGATGAATAAATAAATAAAATTGATTCTCATTCTTTAAAAAAAATTTTTGAGAAAAAAAAAAGATATCCTTAGTCCTTAGTTCTGATTAAATCACTTGAGGGAATCTATTCTAAGAAAAAATAGGAAGGAAATTTTTATAAAAAGGTGTTTTAACAGTACAATTGATAATCACAAAACAGAAGTAAAAACAAAAAAAGCCAGGCATGGTGGTGCATGCCTGCAACCTCAGCTGCTCAGAAGGCTGAGGCAGGAGGATCACAGAATCAAAGCCACCCACACCAACTTAGAGAACCTGCCTCAAAATTGAAAAAAAATATTTAAAAAAACCAGCCTAGGTGGCTGGAGCGGTGGTTCAACGGTTATGGTGCTTGCCTGGCATGCACAAGATGAGGGTTCAAACCTCAGCACCACGTACACAGTGTCTCAGAGCAACAAAAGCCACACGAAAAACTAAATAAAATTGATTCTCTCTTTCTCACTGTTCCTCTCTCTTTTATTTAAAAAAAAAAAAAAAAGCCAGCCTGGGGATGTAGCTCAGTGGTTAAACGCATCTGGGTTCAATCCCTGGTACCCCCCTAAAACAACAACAAACTGAAAATCATTCAAATCCCAAATAATCAAATTTGGTTATTATGTATCCACTAAAAAAAGATACAGAGACATGAAGAAAAGTGCATCAAAATATTGTCAAATAAAAAAACACTGCACATGAAGACATGGGTTAGACTTCTAGCACCACACACAGACCACAAAACCTCTATATGAATTAAACTTGTACAAATATGATAATGACTGCTATATGTTTGTAATATTTAAACACAATTTTTAAAATTTCATGGGGATACTTTTTTTTTTTTTAGAAAGAAGGGACAATGAGTGAGAGAGAGAAAGAGAAAGCAATTTTTATTTAGTTTTTCATGTGAAAAACTAAATTCATTCCTCGGACATTTCATTGCACACATGGTGCTGGGATTCAAACTCCCGTACTTGTGCATGCCAGGCAAGTGCCGCCGTAACTGCCAAACCACTGCTTCAGCCCTGGGGATACATATTCTTAAAGAAAATATGAACAAGGCAAATACAGAATCAGGAAAAACTGCCTAGGCAATAAATAAGGAAAAGGACCTGAGAGCTATTAATGACCACAATTTGAATGAGCGTTCTCAATTTGAATACAGTCTTATTGTGGACAAGTTAACATAAAATATATATATATTTATATCCATCTATCTATCTATCTATATCTATATCTCACTGACCAGTCCACAGCCTATACCATAGTTTGCACTAATGGACAGTATCTCAATTCTTTCCACTAGTCAGATATTTTCAAAACTTTGGAAAAACTGAACAAAGTTCACGGAAAAATCAAGAAGTAAAGGACAGAATGAAAGAAAGGTGAGTTAGAAGAAAAGTTTAAAAGAAAAGAAGATGGGGGATGGAGCAGTGACTCAGTGGTTAAAGCACTTGCCTGGCATTCGCAAGGACCCAGATTTAAACCCCAGCACCGCATACACAACCAAGTGTTAGAGAAACAAAAATCAGATGAAAAACTAAACAAAATTCTCTCTCTATTCCTCTCTCTTAAAAAAAATAAAAATAAAAAAACATGATTAATCTGAAACCCATGGAGAAGCTTTTGAACAGAGACCCTGTTCAAAAAAAGCTGAAATCTTTCTTAACATCCACAGATGACTGACCAAGAAGCCTAATAAAACATTCGAAGTTTATTGGTTTGATATTTTTGTAAGAGGGAATTCTTGACTGTCCTGATGCAAAGTTATTGGCATAGGTAAATAAGGAAGGCTGGGTGTGTTAAATCATGAACCTTCTGCTTTTCTTTGGTGTGTTTACTTACCCATGATCACCTGGTCATAAAATCTACCTAACGCTTCATTAAGTTATCCAAAGCTAGAATCAGTCATCCACCATTTAAAAATTCTACAATGACATCTTGCTCTGTTCACTCAGCAACATTCAAATGTCAAAGACCTGACTCCAGAGCCCAATATACTACGTTGGCTTAATCTCTGTACAACTTTTCAACGCAACAGCACACCAGACTTCTTTTTCACTGCCTAATTATTCTTTATCCTTTCCTATATCCTGGATTCCCTTGGTTCATTTTTTTTTTTTTTTAAAGAGAGAGGGACAGTGAGAGAGACAGAGAAAGAGAGAAACAACTTTATTTAGTTTTTTACATGGCCTTAGTTGCTCCAACACTTAGTTGCGTATGTGATGCTGGGGTTTGAACCCTGGTCCTTGTGCTTGCCAGGCAAGCGCTGAAACCGCTGAGCCACTGCTCCAGCCCCCCTTGGTTCATTTTTCCTTCACCCCATTTGTTGCAATCTCACCCTTCCATTTACTTAGGAAATTTTAATTTGAAGCCTCTGTGTCATTTCAAATGTTACCTGTTCTGGGTTAAATTGTGCCCCCCGCAAAAGACATGTTGAAGTCCTGACCATAAGTATTTCAGAATGTGACTTGATTTGGAAATAGGGTCAATGCAGATGTAATCAGTTGAGGTGAAGTCATACTGGAGTGGGATGAGCTCTTCATCTGACTTTTGTCCTTCTAAGAAGGAAATTCGGGCACAGAGATAAAGATACAGAGAGAACTTCATATGACAACAGAGACAGAGACTAGAGTAATGGCAGGCCAAAGGGCACCAAGAATTGAAAGAAGCTAGGAAGAGGCAAGGAAGGATTCCATTCACAGTCTCAGAGGAAGCTTGGCCCTGCTGACTATGGCCCTGAACTATGGTTCCAGCCTCCAGAACTGTGAGAGAATAAACTTCCGTTATTTGTTTATTTATGGCTATACTCGGGATTGAAGCCAGAGCCTGGTCCAATACTAGATACCTGACCACTAAGCTACCTCCCAGGCCCCGACTTCTATTGTTTTAACTCACCCAGTTTGCAATATTTTGTTACAGCAGCCACAAGAAATGAACACACCACCTTTTCCACAAAGACTTATCTTTCTTCCAAGTAGAAGTCATCTCTTGGGGGTGGGGTGATGGCTCAGCAGTGGAGCACTTCCCTGGCATGTGCAAGGAGCCAGGTTCAAACCCCAGCACCACATTCACAACTAAGTGTTGGAGAAACAAAGGCCAGATGAAAAAATAAATAAAATTTATTCTCTTTCACTCCTTTTTTTTTGGGGGGGGGGATGATCTCTCTCCTTCTTAAAAATAAAAAAAAAAAGTAGTTATCTCTCTTTTCTGAATTCCCATAGTTCTTACTGTCCCATTTAAAACACATCTTTGGGGGGTTGGGGATTTAGCTCAGTGGCAGAGCGCTTGCCTAGCATGCACAAGGCCCTGAGTTTGGTCCTCAGCCCTGAAAAAAGAAACAAAAACAAAAACAACAACAACAACAAAAAAAACCCACATCCTTGGGCTGGGAGCGGTGGCTCGGCGGTTATGACACTTGCCCAGCATGCCCAAGTACACAGGTTCGAACCCCAGCACCCACCACAACTAAGTGTCAGAGCAACAAAAGCCATGTGAAAAACTCAATAAAAATTGATTCTCTCTGTTTCTGTCTCTCTCTCTCTCACTGTCCTCTCTTTAAAAAAATAAATAAATAAAACACATCCTCATCATGTACATAACCAAGTGTCAGAGCAATGAAAGCCACATGAAAAATTAAATTTTAAAAATTGATTTTCTTTCTCTCTCTTAAAAAAAAAATATATCCTCCACTCTTTTTATGTTCGCATCACCTTCCTAGATGAATTAATTTTCTGGAAGTCAGAAACCAATTATGATTGAAAATAGTAGGGCAAATATGTGTCTGTACTGAACATGTAGATTTTTTCTCGTTACTATTCCGTGAACAACACAGTATAATACCTATTTACATAGCATTTACTTTATGTTAGGTATTACAAGCAATCTAATCATTTGAAATATATGGGAGGATGTGCACAGCTTATATGCAAATACCACACAATTTTATATAAAGGACTTGAGAAAATCCACTGA
Source organism: Aplodontia rufa (assembly GCA_004027875.1). NCBI lineage: Eukaryota > Metazoa > Chordata > Mammalia > Rodentia > Aplodontiidae > Aplodontia > Aplodontia rufa. The sequence continues at coordinate 14,442 of PVKS010014435.1, read as the reverse complement.
TTTTGGTACCCAAGGAGGTCTGGAATCAATGCCCTGTGGATGCTATAGACTGACTGTACTCATCAACTGTGTATACTTCTTGACCCATGAAGTAGTCCGTCAACATATACAACATATACTCACTACCATAATCAATTTTTTTCTCCACACTTAATTATTCTGATCTTAATGCTTCTGAGTAAGTCATTTCCACATATAATGAAGAGTTAAACATGCCCCAAAAGAATTCAAGTGAAGATACGTCTTTTTTTTTTTTCCTTCAGTACTGGGAATTGAACCCTGGGGTGCTTTAGCACAGAGCTATATCCACAGCCAAATATATATATTGGGGGGGGGGGCTGGGAGAGAGAGGAAAGAGAGAGAGAAGAGAGAATCAATTTTATTTAGTTTTTCATATGCTTTCATTGCTCCAATACTTCATTGTGTACACGGTGCTGGGGTTTGAACCCAGGTCCTTGCACATGCCAGGCAAGCACCGTAACCGCTGAGCCACCGCTCCAGTTCCCCCTTTCTATATTTTTATTTTGAGACAGGGCCTTAATACGTTGCCCAGGCTATCCTCAAACTTATGATCCTCCTGCCTCAGACTCCCAAGTCACTGGGGCTACAGGCATACACCACTGCACGCAGCAAAACTCATCTTCTTCAAGAAAATTCCTAGATTCTAATTTACTTATTGTATTAATATATAATCACATTGATAAGTACGTACATGTATATGAACATACCTCTCTTAGCTAATGCCCGCAATGGGAAAACATATTTAACAAATCCATGACTTAGGATCTACTACTGATTTGTCTCATTAAGTCTACTAAGATGCCTGTTTATGGGCTGGAGTGGTGGCTTGGTGGTTACGGTGTTTGCCTGGTATGCACAATTACGAGGGTTTGAAGCCCAGCACCACGTACACAATGAAGTGTTAGAGCACCGAAAGTCACATGAAAACTAAATAAAAAATTGTCTCTTTCTCTCTCTCTCTGTCCCTCTCCAAAAAAAAAAAAAAAAAAGATGCCTTTTTATCTAAAATCTTCCGACCTTTACTAGTACAATGCCTTTGAATTTTTTAATCTGAATTTTCTAGAAGAGTCACAGCCTTACTTACAACATTTAAATTTATGGAAAGGGAACCAGGCATTGTGGCAATTCCAGTTATCTAGAAGACTGACGCAGGATGATAGTACGTTTGAGGATAACCTGGACAATTTAGTGAAATCCTGTCTCAAAATAAAAAGTACTGGGCTGGAGCGGTGGCTCAGCGGTTTCAGTGCTTGCCTGGCAAGCACGAGGACCCGGGTTCAAACCCCAGCACCACGTACACAACTAAGTGTTGGAGCAACTAAGGCCATGTGAAAAACTAAATAAAGTTATTTCTCTCTTTCTCTGTCTCTCTTACTGTCCCTCTCTCTTTGAAAAAAAAAAAAATGAAAAGTACTGGAATGTAGCTCAATGGTAGAGCACTTGCCTTACATATGCAATCCTTGGGTTCAATCCCTAGAACAATAAATTAATTAATTTATCTATTTATTTATTTATGTAAAGGGACAACCTAATGAACAATTTCCCTCAGTAAGATTCCAAACAGGAACTTGATCCACAAATACAGGATTATTTCTTCCTGTGAGAGACTGCTGTCTGGTTTTTAGAAAATGTATATAAGTGGGTACTAAGAAGTTGGTTGATGGGAACTTTAGCTGCCTCTTCAAGTGCGTGTTAGGGGTGTTATAGCTGGCTCCTGGGAAACACAAACCTCAGCACCTATTTATAGTACGAAAACCCTTTGAATCTGGTGATCATTAGTATGACTAACTGACATAGTTAATATTATTAACTAATCGAACTATTCTCACTGACAGAATATATAATTCTTCAAGTTAAAGATGTGGTTTTGGTCTTCTTTTGGAGTGAGGGGTCCTAGGGATGGAACCCAGGGGTGCTGCACCACTGAGCTGTACCCCCAGGACCCTTTTGATTTTTTGAGACAGGATCTCACTAAGTTACGTAGGGTGTTGCTAATGTTTAGACTTGCAATCCTCCTGCCTAGGTCTCCTGAGTTGCTGGGATTACAGACATGCTCCACCGTGCCCAATTTACATAGTTGTATTTAAATACAGTATTATCATTAAACTGTAGGGCTGCATTACTCCTTCCACCAAAGGCTTAGTATTCCCTTTATGTACACATCAATACATACCCCTAGTTGTTTATTAATTAACCCACTAAATGTTTACTGAGATCCTAGGGAGGCACCACAAGTCCTTTTTAGAATAAGGGGAGATTAAAAAAAAAAGATTAAAAATTTAAAATAAAGAACTATGCCAGACAACGTAATGGGCAGACGCTGGAGCCAAACGGGACTTCAGGGAGGCAGAGACAGACACTGGCCTAGCTCTTAGGGAGCACCCCATCTCCTAAGCAGGGAGGGACAGAAGGGACAGAACTGGTTTTCTCTGTCCTTTCTCTCTGAATGATGATCCTGTACTTCACAACCAGGATTCCTTTTCTAAAGGATAGCTTTCATTACATCACTGTATGGCTAAAAACTTTTGATGGATTCCCACTATTTAGCAATCAAATCTAAACTTCTCAGATTGCTACAGAAAAGAATACTCAAAGCTTTCAGCATTTGGAAGCATAATATTCAGAGATCAGGAAGACAGGCCTTAAAATTAGTCTGCCTAGACTCAACTTCTTTCTCCATCAAGTGTTTCCTCAGTTTCTTTTTCTGTAAAAAGGGATGAAAATACAATACCTATCTCACTAGCTTGTTGTGAGAATTATAGTACCACTTGTCAAATGCTCAGCACATTATCTAGCAAATAGTAAGCCTGCAAAAAATGTGAACTATGATTTTGTTTTTGGTATTGAGGACTGAATCCATGGATGTTCAAACTCTGAGCCACATCCCCAACCCTTTTTTTTTGAAAGTGAGAGTGAGAGAGAAAGAATCAACTTTAGTTTTTCATCTGTTTTTTGTTGCTCTGACACTTAGTTGTATACATGGTGCTGGAGTTCAAACCCAGGTCCTCACACACATCAGGCAAGCACTCCAACTGATGAGTCACCACTCCAGCCCTTTTATATTTTATTTTGAGACATCACTAACTTATTTAGGGTCACTAAGCTGCTGAGGCTGGCTTTGAAGTTGGGAACCTCCTGCCTCAGCCTCTCAAGTTTCTGGGATTATAGGCATGCACCACTGTCCCCAGCCTGAGCTACTTTTTTTGTTTTTTGTTTTTTTAAGTTTTATTTTATCTACTACTATTGTTGCTGCTGTTCAATTTCTGTTTCCAGCCATAACTCCAATGCCACCCTTAGAGACAACCCTGTTCTCCAGGTGAACTGGATTCTCTACTATCTCCTAAATACCCACCACTATACTCATGCTTTCACTCAGCCTGAAGAGTACTGTTTCATTTGCAAGTATTAAGATCCTAAATATTCTTGAGAGTTCTACTCATGGGTCACCTCCTTCAAGTACCATACTCTGATATCTCAACTCCATAACAAGTAACAGATACTTCTCATCATAAAAACCCTGCCTAGATTCATCTTGGTATCCTGTCAATCCTATTCTATCAATTTGCAGTGTACATGGTTATGCTCAATATATGTTTAACAAATGAATTCCTATGTTTCTTTTCTCTCATGCAACCATTCTCTCGGCCAATAGCTCCACATCAGAAATAAGAAGACTTCTTCTCTGTCATAAACTGGACAGAGAGTATTCTCTTCTATCACCAATGTGATAATTTCTAATATAGCACAGTAAATGCCTAAATATTAAGGAAGTTGAACTTACTTCACCTTTTAATTTTGAGCATCAATTTATTCACTATGATCAAATATGGATCAATCTTAGAAATATATTTAGTATTTACTTGCCTACAAACCTGTATATTATATTTTTTTGGCCATCCTCCCCCATCCCAATATGTCATTTGTTGGTTTATGGGAAACAACATTTAAATCTTCAGTAAATTATGAATTAAAATATCAAATGTCTACAAAATCATAAAATTAAATCAGCAAAAATGGAGAGTAGTACAGACCACAGAGAACTAGAAAAAAAACACATCCCACATAAAAGTTTCAGCTGATTACTGCCATGAGAGAATATGGGCTGGAAAAATCTTCTAGTTTTTCAAAATGTCAGAAACTTTGAAGTAGCTTTGATGTTTTTGTTTATTTGTTTTGTTTTCGGAGTGCTGGGGATTGAACCTAGGGGCCTGAGCACGTGAGGCAAGTACTCTACCACTGGACTATACCTCCACCCCCACATTTAAAATTTTAAAACATTAAAAATATTGTATAAGTCAAACTAAATGTGTGAAGTTCAAATTCTACCACAGGTTGCCAGTTTGTATCCTCTACTACAGAAATTTACTGCAAAAGAAATGAGGGTGTATGGGGCTGGAGTGGTGGTTCAGCAGTTGGGAGTGTTTGCCAGGCATGAAGAAGGACCTGGGTTTGAATCCCAGCACCACATACATGCACAATTAAATGTGGGAGAAACAAAGGCCAGATGAAAAAATAAAATTGATTCTCTCTCTCTCTTTTAAAAAATAAAATAAAAAAGTGATGGTATAGAAGGTATAGAAGCAGACAGTCCTAAGGCAGCCTAAAACTAAGCAGCTCCTTGGAAGCATCTCCTGCAACCATTCTCATTTAACTTGAGTCAAATTAACTTGAGTCCCACTCTGTGCCAGGAGCTAGAGAGTGAGAAATGAACAGTAGTGTTAAACAACAGCTGACATTTATTGAGCATTTTGTATGTACCAGGCACGTTATGTGAATTAACCCATTTACTGTAATCCTCACAACAACCCTATGAAGTACTGATATCCTTATTTTAAAGATGAGGAAACTAAGGCACAAAGAATATGTAATTTGTCCATAGTCACATAGTTAGCAAGCAGCAGAGGAGAAATCAGGACCTCAGAAAAACTCTACCAAAAAGCTCACAATTTGAAAGCAAGCTCCATTCAACATATGGTGCTGGGAAAATTATCAATGGGGGGGAAAATGAAACTGGATCTTACCTAACACCATACACAGTAATCAGTTCTAGACTGATTACAGATCTAAAGGCAAAACAGGAGAGAGTCTAAAAGGTAACATAAAGAATTCAAGGTGGTGCATGCCTGTAATCCCAGTGGCTCAGGAGGCTGAGGCAGGAGGATCACAAGTTCAAAGCCAGCCTCAGCAACTAGTGAGACCCTGTCTCAAAATAAAAAAACAAAACAAAGGGCTGGAGATGTGGCTCAGTGGGTAATAGTCCCTGGGTTCAATTCCTGGTACCAAAAAAAAAAAAAAAAAAAAAAAAAGGCGGGGGAGGGCTGGAGCAGTGGCTTAGTAGTTACAGGACATTCTACACAGGTTCAAACTCCAGCACCACATACACAAATAAGTATCTGAGCAACGAAAGCCAGATGAAAAACTAATAAAATTGATTCTGTCTTTAAAAAAAGACTAACTTGGGGGCTGGAGCAGTGGTTCAGTGGTTACAGCACTTGCCCGGCATGTGCAAGGATACGGGTTTAAACCCCATCAACCCACGTACACAACTAATTGTCGGAGCAACGAAAGCCTGTGAAAAACTCAATAAAAATTGATTCCCTCTGTCTCTATCTCACTGTCCTTCTCTCTTATTTAAAAAAAAAAAAAGACTAACTTCAGGGAGGGGAAGGAGAACGGGGAGAGGGAAGTGTAACGATGGGAAATTAGGGGAGGCTCTAGGGGATAAATCTAATTTTCAGTAAATATACATATATTGTTTAGTTGGAAGCATTTTCGATTGTACAACAACTAAATTTCTTAATAAAAGAAGACTAACTTCAAACTTGGGGCAGTAAAGACTGATAAATTTGACATTAAAACTTGTAACTTTTAAACAAAATACCTTATGCACATTTTTTAAAATGAGCAACAAGGGGTTGGGGTTGTAGCTCAGTGACAGAATGCTTGCCTAGCACGTATGAGGCTGGGTTTGATCCTCAGTACTGCATAAAAATAAATAAAATAAAGGTATTGTGTCCATCTACAACTAAATTTTTTTTTTTTAAAGAAAGAGGGGACAGTGAGAGAGAGAGAGAAAGAGAGAAGCAATTTTTATTTAGTTTTTCATGTGACTTTCATTCCTCGGACACTTTGTTGTGTATGTGGTGCCAGGGTTTGAACTCGCATACTTGCGCTTGCCAGGCAAGCACCATAACTGCTGAGCCACCACTCCAGCCTGAAAAAAAATTTTTTTTAAATGAGCAACAAACTGGGAAATGACATCTGTAACAGATAAACTACAAAGGATTAGTAATCAGAATATGTAAATAAATCTTTTAAAAAAGACAACCAAATAGAAAAATGGTAGAACAAGCCCCAGCATGGTGTAAATTGTGTAAATTGTGTTTCCACACAGCCTACACCAGAATATTAGACCTTGCTATTGCTGACCAATATAAAAATATTGAAATAAATAAAATCCAGAGGTCTGTCATGCTGCAGGAACAGAGCATGGAAGATCAGCCAGAAGGGCAGAGCCAAGATAGTTAATTCTCCACGATATGGAAATTGGATGGAAAAATAAAAGCAGAACATCCAACATTCAGACATGAGGATAAAGGGTTGGCAAATGTTTGTGAGTTGACACAACTTCTCTGTCACAACTACTCAACTCTGCCACTGGCAGAGCAGAAAGCAACCACAGACAATATGTAAATGAATGTGGCCCTGTTCCAAAGAAACTTTATTTACAATAACAGGTGGTGGATCAGCTTGGTGGGTCAGGGTTTGCTGAACCCTAATATGGGTAGTTGTGATCTTTCCACATACCTTCTGCATCTTACCCCCTGCCTTTTGTCTGTTGACACGTACCTCGATTTTTTTTTTTTTAAAGAGAGAAGGACAGTGAGTGAGAGAGAGAGACAGATAATCAATTTTTTATTGAGTTTTTCACATGGCTTTTGTTCCTCTGACACTTAGTTGTGTACGTGGGTTGCTGGGGTTTGAACCCGTGTACTTGCGCATGCCGGACAAGTGCTGTAACCACTGAGCCACCACTCCAGCCCCCAATTTCTAAGCAAAAAATACACCAAACTTGACAGCTTTGCGATGGTTTCCAAAAGTCTATTATCCTGCCAGTGACTTGGGAGGCTCAGGCAGAAGGGTGATAAGTTCAAGGCCTGCCTCAGCAATTTAGTGAGATCCTCAGCAAATTAGCAAGACTGGGAATGTGGCTCAGTGGTACAGCAACCCTGGATGTAATCCTTAGTACACCCCTGCAAAAAAAGTTCATTATCCTACCAGTCTATTATCTTTTACGATTTTCATCTCTTTTTCCTTTTGAAGGGTGTGTTTGTGCCTGTGTGTGTGTGTGTGTGTGTGTGCTGGGAATTGTGTGCAGGGCCTCCTACACGATAGATATGTGCTTTACCACTAAACTACATCCCTAATCCTTACCTTTTTATTATATTTTTTTTTATTTTTTTATTTTTTAAAGAAAGAAGGACAGTGAGAGAGAAAAAGAGAGAGAGAGAGAAACAATTTTTCTTTAGTTTTTCATGTGGGTTTTTTGTTGCTCCAAGACTTCATTATGTACATGGTGCTGGGGCTTGAACTTGCGTACTTGCACATGCTGGGCAAGCGCCACTGCTCCACCCCAACCCTTACCTTTTTTATTTTAAACAATTTTTTTTTTTAAGAGAGAAGGACAGTGAGAGAGAGAAAGAGACAGAGAGAATCAATTTTTTTTGAGTTTTTCACATGGATTTCATTGCTCTGACACTTAGTTGTGTACGTGAGTGCTGGGGTTTGAACCCGTGTACTTGTGCATGCTGGGCAAGCGTCCTAACCGTTGAGCCACCGCTCCAGCCCCCCCCCCCCCCCCCCCCCCCCCCCCCCCCCTCTAGCCCCAACCCTTACCTTTTTAAAAAACTATCATTGACAGCTTCTATTCCAAACTAGAAATACAATCCCACCCCACCTTTTACCATGAATTGTCAACTATTAACACCTAAAAATTTTAACTTGGCTCAATGCCCATGGCCTCTACATAGTTCAGGCTTCAGGTTTTCATTACTTTTTCCCTGCTTTTCATTCTATCCTTGGAGAAAGAGCATACATTCATCTCCTAAAAATTAAACTTGATAATACATTCCCTCTCTCAAAAATTTTGAATGTTTACCTCTTACCTAAGGATTTAGTCCAAACTCCTTAGCAGGTCCTTTACAACCAGGTTCCAAGCAAACTTCCTAATCTAATCTCTGACCACACTTTCTCATTCGTTATGCTTGTTACATTCAAATACATTCCTTAAAAAACTGTCTTCAGGGGCTGGAGCGGTGGCTCAGCGGTTTCAGCGCTTGCCTTGCAAGGATGAGGACCTGGGTTCAAACCCCAGCACCACGTACACAACTGAGTGTTGGAGCAACTAAGGCAATGTGAAAAACTAAATAAAGTTGTTTCTCTCTTTCTCTCTCTCTCTCACTGTCCCTCTTTCTTTAAAAAAAAAAAAAAAACTGTCTTCACCTGAAAATCCCTTCTCTCCAACTCTCAATTGCAAATTTATGGACCTTTTAGGACATTTCAAATGTCATCCATTCACAAAATCTTCTCTGGTCCCTAGAACAAAGACAAAGGCTTCTGTATCCTTATAACCTTTAACAGTTACATCCTGAACTATCATTGTTTATGTCTACTTCTCTCTTGGAACTGAATACCCAAAGTGAAATGACTCTGCCTTAAAAACCTTTGAATCCTTAAAACCTACCTAGCATAATACTTGATGCATATTAATGTCTATTGAATCAGACATGCCTGATGGTAGGAGTAGGGAAATGACATCTAGGGCTTCACAGTGAGGAATCCATACATAGAATTCAGGGGGTAGGGGAAAATCTATGAGTATGGATGGGAAAAATAAACCCTTGTATTTTCATTAACCTCTAACTAAAAGTTACCATTTTACTCAAACATGAATGTAGTTAACAAGCCATTCTAACACTAGAAGAATCCATAACTTTGTTAACAAAAAAGTCACAAATTTCTTTTTATCATACTATAGTCACAGATATTTTAAGTATTATTTATGCTCATGATGTCTTTGAAATTGTAATGATCAGACCCATCACTAAATCTGATTTTTGTTATTGGGGATCAAATGCAGGCCTTCTCACATGGTAGGCAAGTACTCTACCAGTAAGCTATACCCCTAAGTCCCAGAACTAATTTCTGTGTTTCTTTTTTGTTTGTTTGTTTCTGGTACCAAGAATTGAACCCAAGGGCACTTAGCCACTGAGCCACATTCCCAACCCTTTTTATTTTAGTAGTCTTGGGCCAGGTTTGGTGGCACACACCTGTAATCCCAGCCACTCAAGAGGCTATGGCAGGAGGATCACAAGTTTGAGTCTAGCCTGGGCAATTTATTGAGGCTCTGTTATAAAATAAATAGGCTGGAGATATAGGTCCATGGGAGTGCTTGCCTAGTATTTGAAAGACCCTGGGTTCAATCCCCCGTACCTTTAAAAAAAAAAAGTTATTCTTAGAGGGGTCCTATGCTTTACTAGATGGTAAGAGTCCACGGCACAGATAAGGTCTAACATCCCTGCATTAGAGAGATCCAGAACAGAGCCAGGGTATATAGTTCAGTGGTAGAGTGCATGTTTAACACACAATGCCCTGGGCTTGATCCCCAGCAGAACTGGAAAAAGAAGAAGAAAACAACCCCAGAACAAATGAATTGTGTTGCTATGCAGGGTATTAAAAATCTTATTTTATATTAGGACTAGAGCAGTGGCTCAGCGGTTATGACGCTTGTCCAGCATGCACAAGTACATGAGTTCAAACCCCAGCACCATGTACACAACAAAGCCTCAGAGCAGTGAAAGCCACATGAAAAACTAAATAAAAAGTTGTTTCTCTCTCTCACTGTCCCTCTCTCTTTAAAAAAAATAAAAAATCTTATTTTATAAATGCCTTTGTAACCTTTTTGTTCAAATTCTCTGATCATTTGGACTCCTGGATCTATTATAGTTATCCCTCAGTATCTATAGATTATTGATTCCAGGGTTCCCAGTATATCAAAATTTGTGGATGCTCAAATTCCTTATATAAAATGGTAAAAGTAATATTTGCATATCCCATATACTTTAAATCTTCCCTAGATTACTAGATTAAGTATAATACTTAATACAATGTAAATGCCATGTAATTAATTGGTAGTTATACTGTATGGTTTAGGGAATAATAACAAGAAAAAACTCAGTACAGACAAAATTTTTTTTAATAATATTTTCAAGTGGGGTTTGGCTGAAGCCACAGATGCAGTACCAGGGATACAGAGGACTAACTATATATAATGACTTATGTACAGCTTCCCTCATAACTCTCTCATAGTCCATGTCAACTTTGAACTCTTCTTTATCATGATGTAACTTCAATTAACGTTTGAAAACGGTAAAGATCCTAGGTCCCTATTATTGTTCACTCCCCCGCCCTTTTTAGTTTTTTTGTATCCCTTTGCTGAATAATAACATCTAAAAGAGAAGGCGCATCTCTGGAAACTTCAGAAAGTTAGAAGTTCTTGAAGATAACTTCTTTGCACCAATGGAGGTGAGCTGGGACATATCCTATAGCTGGTTACCTCACTCTTTTGTAACCCTCTCAGCCTCTGAACTCACAAAGTTGTTACAAAAATACAATACATTAATTGATGGTTCTCTAATATATGTTGTAACGCTGTACAACACTTTTCTCCAAGCAAGCAAATTCCTTTAAGGCAATGTGTCAAACAAGGTGGCAGCAAACCACTTCCAGGAACCCCTCTTACACCAAGATGTAAGATCTTCTGTGTCTCAGCTATACAATAAAAAAAAAAAACTACTTGATCTGAAGTCGTTACACGATCTCTAATGCCCTTGTAGTTTACACATTCACTCTTCCTCACCATTCTAACTGGCTTCAACAACGACTTTCTGATGACCTCCCCAGGTGACCCTTCTCTTAAGCAGAGGGCTGTCCCCTTCCTGGGAAGACACCTTGGGTCACCGCCCCCAAACAGCCCAGTCCCTCCTTTTAAAGACACACACAACTCCATAAGTTCTCTTCTTTCCAACCACTTCCACTCTCTGTACCCTTTTTGCTGGCCAGCTCCTACATCCAAGCCTTAGCACTCTACTCTCTTCAGCAAGCTCTTCCCTTTTCCTGTTTCTCCCCCCAATAGTGGGTGGAGGCTCCTGGGATCTCAAAAGTCCTCAGTTCCGTGAAAGTCTTAAGGGCTTGCATTTCAGCCCTGGGATACCTTCGTTTGTACCCCCATTCCTAACCAATCATCTCCTCCTCCCCTCTCCTCAAATAACTGCTCCAGCTCTGACAGCCTGAGGATGGCCCCCGGGGCCACCTCCCCCACCTCTGGGACCTACCTGCCCTGGGGTTTAGAACACTGCCCTGGCCTAGCCCAGCTGCACAACCTGCCGTCCCCTCAATCCAAGGGCCCCGACCCGGGTCCCGTTCCCACCCAGTGTCCCTTCTCCGCGACCCCGAGCACGACCCCACGTCCGGCTCCTGCCAGTTCCCCGGGCCCGGAGCGCCACTCGGCGCAGACCCCGGCCGGCCCTGCACTCCCTCTGCGCCCCGGACCCCGCGCCCCGCACCCTCCCCAGCCACGGTCCGGCCGCCGCTCCCTCCGGCGCCCCCGCCCGCAGGCCCGGGGCCCGCTCCCCAACATGGCGACGAGGACACGAGCGCGGCGGGCGGGCCGGCAGGGCGGCTCCGGGCCGGGCCCGCACTCCGGCCGTGCGGCTCCGTCACCCGGCGCCATTTTCCCGCGCCGGGCCCGGGCGGCGCCTCCTCCCGGCGAAGCCAGCCAGGCCGGGACCGCGGACGCCCGGCAGGCCCACCCCTTACGGGCCCGCGTCGCCGTCGCCTCACCTGAGCGCGGCCCCGGCCCTCCCGGGCGGGCCTCGGAGCGCCGGCCCGGGCCGTGCGTGCCCGCCGCCGTCCGTGCGTTCGTCAGCCCGTCCTCGCGTGCGCCCGTCCGTCCGGCCGTCGGCGCCCGGCCGCCAGCAGCCCGACCCGGCAGGGCCTCAGGGAGCCGGTGGGGAGGGGGGGATGGGCCGGACCGGGCCGGGGAGGGAGGGGGAGGGAGGGAGCGAGGGAGGGAGCGCGGGCGGGGGCGGGGCGGACCCGAGGGGCGGGGTCCTGCCCACGTGATCCGGCGTCCCCGGGAGCGCGGGGAGGCGCGCGCGCTCGCTCATCTGGGTGCTGAAGGCTGGTGGAGGGAGCCGCGGAGCTGGCTGCTTGGTGCTGTAAGTTCACCCGTGGTTCAGCCTTAAGCTAGTACTCTGGCTGAGTATTCTTGGACATGTCAGTTTCCCAAGTCTCAGTTTCTCCATCTGAAATATGGGGATAATAATGTTTTCTTGCAAAGAGGAAATGAGGGAAGGCATGGAAGGTATTTGGCACAGTGCTTGACCCATAGTGTCTAGTCACGTTATTATTAGGCATAATAACAATGATGACGAAAATAACATCTTTTATTATTTGTCTGTAAATCTACTGTTTTGCATGATCACCACCACCCTTAGCAAACTCAGTATGTGCTCAAAAAATATAATTCTGGAGTGACCAAGTCTGAACCCTCCGCAATGCCTGTCATTGTTGGCCTGGGTTCAGCTCTAGATATCACTTGACAGATTCTTGGTTTTCTCAGCTTCCTCATCTGTAAAGTAAGAGTTAGGGATCTATTATCAGCATCACAGAAGGTAGGTGAGCTGGTGGGTTGTAACCTGAATAACTCAGTCATATTGATCACATGTGGGAAAGGGACTCAGGAACTATTTAATTCCATAAATATTTATTGAGCACACTCTGCACTTAGACTAGTACAAGAGCCGCTCCTGAGCTTTTCATATCCACCCTGGGTACTCCTCAATCTATATATATATATATTTTTTTTTTTAAGAGAGAAGGACAGAGAGAGAGAGAATTAATTTTATTTAGTTTTTCACTGCACCAAGACTTCCTTGTGTATGTGGTGCTGGGGTTTGAATTTGCATAGTCGCACATGCCAGGCAAGCACCCTTACCACTGAGCCACTGCTCCAGCCCCACCGCAATCTGTTCTATACTCTGTTGTCAGAGTAATGTTTAGTCACGAATCTGATCAGTCACTCTTACTAACAACTATGTCAGTGCTTCTCATTGATCACAAGACCAACATCTTACTGTTGCCTTCACATCTCCAGACTTATCTGAGACCCCTCTTCCTTTCTCCCCAGGTTGTAGCCAACAATGACCTTTTCTATACCTTGCACTTCTTTGCCTGGAGTCTTGCACATGCTGATCCCTCTGCCCAAAATTTTTTATCTATATAGTAACTCATCAGCCTTCAGGTCCCAGGTCAAACATGGCTGCCCTAAAGGGTACCTTCCCTGATCTCTTTCCAGACGGGATCTCTTTGCATCTCTTAGCAGCATGTGCTAGTCCTCTGTAGAGTGCAGTAGGTTGTTTAATATCTGTCCTTGCCACTAGACTGTGCTACCTAAAGCAGGAAATCTCATCCATCTTGGTTTCCTGATGTTTCCTGGGTATATAGCACAGTGCCTGGCACAAAGTAGATGTGCAAAAACTTTTTTTTTTGAGAGAGAGAGTGACAGAGAGAAGGAGAGAATCAATTTTATTTTGTTTTTTGCGTGGCTTTTGTTGCTCTGACACTTCGTTGTGTACATGGTGCTGGGATTCAAACCCATGTCCTTGCACATGCCAGGCAAGCACAGCAACCGCTGAACCACTACTCCAGCCCTTCAATATACATTTGTTGTGTGTAGGAATCCTAAGTGCCAGGCTAGATACTGGGTTCAAGAGAGTAGAAAGAACTAAAAGAACTGCAAAGATAATGTTAGAATTCTGAGCCTATGAAATTAGCATCAAAAGGGTTTAAAAGAGCTTGAGAAAATACTTTTGAAGCTTTTTCTCTTAACTTTTAAAAACTGAGTTATAATTTATATACAGTAAAATGCAAAAGAATTACATATATACCTCATAAAAAATTTTACCTATGTTCCTGTGATAGCACCACCCAGATCAAACTACTGATCTATTAATCTGGAAAGTTCCAGTGAGTACTTGCTCCCCCAGAGGTGATCACTATTTTGACTTCTAGCACCATAAATTAATTTTGACAATTCTTTAACTTCATGTAAACAGAATGTACATCATGTTTTTTTGTGGGTTTTTGTTTTGTTTTGTTTTTAAGAAAGAGAGAGGGCTGGAGTCATGGCTCGGAGGTTATGGCGCTTGCTTGACATGCGTGAGTACACGAGTTCAAACCTCAGCACCATGTATGCAACAAAGTGTTGGAGGAATGAAAGTCACATGAAAAACTAAATAAAGATTGTGTCTTTCTTTCTCTCTCTCTCTCACTGTACCCTCTTTCTTTAAAAAAAAAAAA
>PVKS010014434.1:0-48370 GCA_004027875.1 Aplodontia rufa | reverse complement strand
AGAAGGGGAAGAAGAGGAAGAAGGGGAAGAAGAAGAGGAGGAAGAAGAAGAGGAGGAAGAAGAAGAGGAGGAAGAAGAAGAAGAAGAAGAAGGAGGAGGAGGAGGAGAAGGAGGAGAAGGAGAAGAAGAAGAGGAAGAAGAAGAGGAAGAAGAAGAGGAGGAAGAAGAAGAGGAGGAAGAAGAAGAAGGAAGAAGAAGAAGAAGAAGGAGAAGGAGAAGGAGAAGGAGAAGAAGAAGAAGAAGGAGAAGAAGAAGAAGAAGGGCTAGGAGCCCATATTCCCTTCAAGTACATACTTCAGTGACTTCTAACTTCCTCCTCTAGGTTTGACCTCCCAAAGGTTTCACCTCTTTCAGTAGTGCCACAGGCTGGTGACCAACCCTTTATCACATAGGTCTTGGAAGATATTTAAGATTCAAACCACAGGAATGATGATTTCTTCAACACTAATAGTGCTCAATATATCCCTATCACTTTTGTTTAAAATGACTAATTATTGAAAGAAAAAGAAAAATTATACCTTAAGTACATATATCACAGTATTTATGATAACACAGCTATGAAGATAAAATCTAATACATTTGAATATTGCATACTCTTAGATACAAAATGAAATTTGTTGTTCTGTATGAAATGGGGACCTGTACCTGTAAATTCTTTGAGTATTTCTCATGTAGAGCTTTTCACTAGCTTTTCATATAAACTTTTATTTATTTATTTATTTTTAAAAGAGAGAGGGGGAGAGAGTGAGAGAGAAAAATCACCTTTATTTTTTTCATCTGGGTTCTGTTTTTCTTTTTTCTTTTTTTGGCTTTTCTGTTTTTTTTTTATTTGATGGAAATAGAGATACAATTAAGGGGGAGACATTATCAAACCATCAATAGTCAATGTATATATACTTAGTTATCCAGGGCTAATGCCAAATCATGGATGCCCAGCTTGGGTTTCCCCTGTTGCTGTTCCCCCAGAAGAACTCCTGTGTTAAATGGGTATCTCGTGGAGGAATGACATCTGTTTCTGAGATGGTTCACCCATATTCCCACTCTCCAGTCTCCTAGGAGTTCTTCCTACCCCCTCTCCCCTCCCCATTCCCCACCCTATCCCTCCTAGTAACCTAGGGAGCCTTCACCCTATTGCGTTGAGAATCATACAATTTGAAGTTATTGTTAGCTTAGCCTTCTAACATATTGCTTCCCCATATATTCTAGCTTCCACAGATGAGAGGTACCATTTGGCCCTTGAGTCTCTGAGATTGGGATACTTCACTGAGCATAATTCTTTCCATCTCCATCCATTTGATTTCAAAAGCCATTATATCGTCTTCTCAAATGGCTGAGTAGTATTCCATTGTATATATGTACCAAAGTTTTTGTATCCACTCGTCGAGTGAGGGGCATCTGGGTTGTTTCCATAATCTAGCTATAGTAAGTTGAGCTGCTATAAACATTGATGAAGCCACATCACTATAATATGCTGATTCTAACTTTTGGGAAAATACCCAGGAGTGGGATAGCTGGGTCGTAAGGTGGTTCCATTCTTAATTTTTTGAGGATTCTCCACACTGCTTTCCATAGTGGCTGAACCAGTTTGCAGTCCCACCAGCAGTGTAACAGTGTTCCTCTTTTCCCACATCCCCTCCAGCATTTGTTGTTGTTTGAATTTTGCATTTTTGCCACTCTAACAGGAGTGAGGTGGTATCTCACTGAAGTTTAGATTTGCATTCTCTTATAACTAATGATGTAGAGAATTTTCTCATATATTTATGGGCTTTCTGCACTTCCACTGGAGAGAAGTTTCTTTTAAGTTCTTTAGCCCATTTATTGCTTGGATTATTTGTGATTTTGGAGTTTAGTTTCTTTAGTTCCTTGTAGATTCTGTATATTAGCCCTCTGTCCAAGGTGTAGCAGGCAAAGGTTTTCTCCCATTCTGTAGGTTCTCTCTTGATGCTCTTGACTAGATCTTTAGCTGTGCAAAAACTTTTTAGTTTAATTGCATCCCATTCATTTATTCTTGATTTTACAGCTTGAGCCATGGGAGTTTTGTTAAGGAAGTGGTTGCCGATTCCTATAAGCTGTAGTGTTGACCCTACTTCTTTTTCTAGTAAGTCTAAAGTTGTTGGCTTAATATCCAGGTCTTTGATACATTTAGATTTAATTTTTGTGCAGGGTGAAAGATAAGGATCCAGCTTCAGCTGTCTACACATGGCTGTCCAATGTCCAGCACCATGTGTTGAACAGGCTATCTTTCTTCCACACTGTGCTTTTGCCCCCTTTATCAAATATCAGATAGTTAAAGATATGGGTTTTTTTCTCAGGATCTTCTATTCTGTTCCACTGATCCTCGATTCTGTTTTGATACCAATACCATGCTGTTTTTGCTACTACGGCTCTATATTGTGAGATCTTTCTCAAAAAAACCCATCACAACGAAGCAAAGCCGTGGGTTCTGTTTTTCTGACACTTAGTTGTGTATGTGGTACTGGGGTTTGATCCTGGGTCCTTGTGCATGCCAGGTAACACTGTAACCACTGAGCCACCTTTCCAGCCCCCTTTATAAGCTTTTAATTTAATATCTAGTGCTTCATCTTCAAAGACAAATCCCTTCCCCTTGATGTGAGACATTTCCTTGTATTTAGGTCTTTATATCCCTATTTTTGACTTTGGGTTGACACTGTGACTCATTTTTGAATAGAAGAATATGACCAAAGTGACACTGTAAGCTTCTGAATCTGAATCAGAAGACATTTTGTCATTTCTTCTCTGGGTGTGATGGAATACTTGTTCTTGGGATTATTTCTCTTAATCCCAAGCCACCAGGCCATACAAAGCCCAAATGCATGGAAAGTCTGGTGCAAGTGCTAATGTTTATGGCCCCAGCTATAATATAACTATATCCTCAACCGCATTCCTGTGAGTGGGCCTGCATGGGTATCTATTCTAGTCAAGCCTTTGGATGAAACCATCTGCAGCCAGTACCTCAAAACAATGCAGAGACACTTCCACAAGGCTGCCCAGCTGAGTTCAGTCAAGCCACATACTCATTAGGGTAACAATGAAATGTTATTTTAATCCATAAAGTTTTGGGGTGCTTTATTATGCAGCAATAAGCACCTTGTACTGAGCTATGTTTTAACTCTTCCTGCCTAATTGAGTTTTTGAAAGGGCTAATACCAAGGAAAATTTTGCCAGCTAACAATTTTTAATTTAGTCACTAGTTTAATAATAAAAACACAAAAACTCCAACACCTTTGAAAATACTTCATAAGCACTTCCCTCATGGTCTGCGTTCAAAGAGTTTCATTCTCATTTCTGTTTTACTCTGATATTTTGGGCTCTGGTATTTATTTTTTCCATATGGCAGAAAAAGAGCACATTTGCTGTTGGATAAAAGAGGGGAAAAAAAACCTCATGAGTTAAGCAACACAAGAAGCTGCTTATCGTTCATGATAGCTCTACAAGAAACAGATGTCACCACAGTGACTTCCTGCCAGGGAGAGAGAGGTGAGAGGAACACTGGGAAAGCACATTAGACGACAGGCATATTGTGTTCATATAACTGTGCTAATGAAGCAAGTGATAGACTACATATTGATTGTTAATGAACAGAACAAATTCTTAACTTCTCCTGGAATACCTTTGATTGAAATGCTTCATGTCCCAGGGCCTCAATCAAGTTCATGTGTGCCTTCTAGATGCCGAGGGGGAAAAGTACTTTGAAAATGTTTTAAAACACAGCCTTTTTCTGAAAACTACCTCTTAAATTGTTGGTCTGATTCACTATCAAATTACATGAGATTCATTTTGGCAACAGAGATTTCCCAAAGTTACATAGATGGAAATCTGACTAAGAGCTATGCAATGCTAAAGAATCTGGAAAAACTCAGAATTTAGAAAAATAGGAATTATTAAAAAAAAAAGATGGAGATACCTAATAGCAGAAATATATTTGAGAGTAATGATTTAAATATTATTTTCAGCTATCACTGTATAAATAACAGATTCTAGGATAACTTTGTCTCTGAAAGTTTGAAAATGTGATTTTTAAAATCTCTTCCCCCCATTTTATTTGCTATACCTTTGTTATACTTATCAAAATTGACAATCTCTTCTTCAGTTGCAAAGTTTTTCCCAAATAGGTAGCATTTTTGCTTATGATTCCATCATTGCTACTATTTATCCAAAATATTTCTCTCCCTTAGTAAATCATGTAGCTACAATCTAGTTAGGTTTTGCCAAACCATATATTTATTTTATTTCCTTGGCTCACCTCTTGGATTCTTTACATCTGTGAAACACTTTCCTGTTTACAAGCCCCAAGTATAATTAAAGGAACTATGGGTACTTGCAAGGAATGCAGAGACTCTGACTTCAGTTTCCAAGCATAGGTTCACTTCCCAGTCACACTTATTTGCTGTGTTTCTGGAATGCTATGTGAGAGGTGGTAAGTTCTTTTAAAGAGATCTTGGAAGGAGAATCTTATCCATGCGAACATCACTAAGGTAAGGAAAACAACACAGACTGGCTTCTTTCCCCAAAGTTGCATGCCCACGCTCTTTCAGATGAAAGGCAGATTTTATGAGACCCGACAGCAGCCACCACTCTCCTCCTTTCCAAGCTTCCTTCATTTATCACTGAGATGAACTTGCTCACCTAGTCTCTATTCCCAGGCCATTGATCATAAAGACAGATATGATGCTGGGTTTTCTATTCTATCCTACATTACTATTATTTCCTGTAGTGAGAAAATTCCAAACCCATGCACCACTGGCAATTTGGCCAAATTTATTGAGGTCTAGTTTCTTTTGTGTGTTTCAGGCCACACATGGCCTTAATGATCAGACAATTTCTGGCCTGATCCTTGATTTCAAAGATTAAAGATTCAGTCTAACTAGGATACAGTCCATTCTCAACCATTTGCCCCTTGATTTATATCCGCAAATAAGCACTATCTCTTTCAAAGCATGTGTTTACACTGCTTTGAATATGGAAATTATAAAATTTCGCAAGTTGAAATCCATCCAATACTACAATCTGATTGTTTTTCAGAAGTACTTCTTCTTATTTTTTTATTATGGCACTTCCTAACTCAAAGGCAATCAGTTCTCTCTGTGAACTCCTTTCCCAGGAATATTACAAACTTATATATTATAGCTAAGGCAAATCTTTTATGTATATCCTGAACAGGGACACAATTAAGAGTATAGTAAGCATTATGAATTATTACAACAAGATAATAGGTTTAAGCTTAAAATTATGGTCATGTTAACTGCATAGGCTACCTCACATCCCATAATCTACTACACTAGAATCCTCTTTTACAGCCAGACATTTCAACTTTGCTAATAGTTCTTCCTTTCCTAATAACAAATGCCACTAAAAATAGCAATATATCAATTCATTTTATCCTACAATGACTCAGAGAAATAACTGCTCTTGGTGTTCTAATTGTACACGCAAGGAAACTGAGGCACAGAGAAACTATGTAGCTTGGTTAATTACTGATCAATCCAGGATTTGACTAGGTGAATGTTTGAATCCTAAGCCTTTGATTGTAAACTACTGCATACTGCTCATTCTGTTCCTTTCCTTTGATTTATTCATATTAGTATCCTTCTTAAGTTCCCATTCTTTAGGAAGAATACTATATAGTACTTGAGAGAACAAGCCTTAATTTTAGATTTGCAGGGTTCTGATTTGGACTGTGCCACCTACTTGGTTTTGTTATAAGTTTGTAATAATTAAATAAATTAATTCATGGAAAGTGTCTGATACACATTAATTTCCTAATGAGTGTTCTCCATTAATATTAAATACTAACTCTTCCTTGAAGACTGTGCTTTTCACATTGCCCTAGAGCTTTGCTTTATTGCTATTAGAACATACATCAAAATAATATTTTTCAATCCTGAAGGCACATTAGAAACACTCATGTGGGAAACACTTCAAAAGTTCTGAGGCTGTCCAATGTTTAACATAGTGCCTTTTCCAGGGACAGGCTGGACATCAACATTTTATAGAAGCTCTTCCTGGGGATTCCACTGTGCAGCCAGTGTCGAGAAACATTAATCCTTTCTAATATTAAGAATCTTTGCATACCGTATCCAGATTTAAAACATGATATAGACCTCTTTTCTCAATGGCCAGGGTCTAGCTCCAGCCTTCACAGATGAGTGAAGACATTTGACCCTTGGTTCTCTGGGTTATGCTGATTTCACTCAGCATAATTTCTTCCATAGCCATCCATTTACCATCAAAGGCTGCAAAATCATTGTTTCTAATTGCTGAGTAAAACTCCATGGTTCAACAGTTTAATGTCATACAAACTAAGGCATCTGTAGAGATGTATTGAGAAGGGGGTAGGGAAAAGGAGGGTAATTGGGGGGGCTCTTGGGGGTAAATCTAATTTTCAGAATTTATATATGTATATTATATTATATCATTATAAGCTTGTTTGATTATTCAACAAATAAATTTCTGAATAAAATAAAAAAAATCTTTTTACATGGATTTGTCTCTTTCAATTAACTTCAAAGTCTTCGATTGGATGCCTTCTGTCTACCAGATTTTTTGTGTGTTTTATCTTTGATTGAAAGCCAATAATGAGATATTTGAGGCTGAATAACACTGATAAGTAATGAGATACACTATGCACATTGTCTACCCATTATGAGCACATAAAAATGAGTAAACTATGACTTACAATCAGTTTCCCAAAGTCAGCGGCAGTATTTTAAACAAACAAAAACCATTGTTCCTATTATTTCCCTTGTTTCAACCATCTTTGTTTACACTTTTTAGTCCTTTTTTAATACTTTTATCTGGTTTTACTAAGTTGTTAAAAACTTCTTGAGAAGGGACACCATGTTTTAATCATTGCTGAATTTCTTGCAGTTCCCAAGAGGGTGATTTGTATGTACAATGTGCCCAACAAATGTTTCAAAGCAACATAACTAAGAATGTGGCCCACAGACAGGGTACCTTTGACACACGAGTTAGAAACACAAGATCTCTAGTCTCATTCAAGACCTCCTAAGTGCAAATCACTAGGATAGGGCTCAGGATTCTATATTCAATTAGCTCTTCAGATGATCTTTATGCCTCTGAAGTAATGGAAAGACTGTTTTGTTTTTGTTTTTGTCTTTTAAAGAGAGAAGGACAGTGAGAGAGAGAGAGAGATACCGAGACAGAGATAATCAATTTTTATTGAGTTTTTCGCATGGCTTTCGTTGCTCCGACACTTAGTTGTGTCTGTGGGTGCTGGGGTTTGAACCCGTGTACTTGTGCATGACAGGCAAGCACTGTAACTGCTGAGCCACCGCTACAGCCCTGGAAAGACTGTTTATCACATATTTCACATCAGTTGTTTTTAATAATAGGTTATGGATAGCAAATTTACATATGACCTCTAAACAAAATGATAACCCAGTTTTAATTTGGGAAAAAATTAAATTTCTGCAAACTAGAACAATTGGTGTATCTAACAAAATAATTTTAAATATGGATAAGTATAAAGATGTTATATATTAAGCATGCATTTATTCAATAGCAAATATATATCAAATACTATGCTGCATAGTAAGATGGATACAAATTTCTTTCCATCCCTGAAGGAGGAATTTTTAGCCTAAAAAGACAGTTATCCACACATATAATTAAAAACACAGCAAAGTAAGTGTGCCAGTTGTTAAGCTATTGTCTCTCAGTTTTAACACCCATCCCCATGTGCTTCTTCATAAATTTTGGGCTGGGACTCTGGAAACCACATTTCTGGTTTGGCAGTGCTCCCCGTTAGACGCTGAGTTGGGATGCTAAAGAAAGGCTGAAAGCTAGGAAAAGAAAAAAGGGACTTAATACTTCCTCTTTGCTCCTTTTGGCCTTCTATTGCTGGAAGTATCTCTCTAGTTTCACCCTTCAGTGAAGGCTTGTTAAAGTAGCAGCAATGGAATACAGTTTTCAATTTTCCCAATACTTATAGAACCAGCATCTTAGAAACACCCAACAAGAGGGCTTGTGCCTCCCTCCTCAGAGTCTGAATTCCAACTTCTCGAAGAGCTTCCCTTGACCTAAGAATTAGCTCCAGATCAAAGACCTCTACTTGAAGCTTCTAACTCCACCCTCTCCTGTTCTATTCTCCAGCCAGGTGTGTGGAAATTGTTTTATGTAAGTAATACCTCTAGGATGACTTAGTGCTCCAATTTTTCCTTATACTCTAACGAGCATCATGCATATTAATAATTCTTTTTATTAGATTATTTCTATTAAAATAATTGGCAAGTTTTCTGTTTACTTGCTAGACTTTGACCGATACAATAAGTGATAGTGGTTAGTAACTGTGAAGTGGTTTAATAGCAAGCGAATCCCCAAATTGTTTCAATCAGTGAGGATTTTTAGTTGAATCAGACTCAGATTCATGACAACCACATTTCCATACACTTAGGAAACCACATTCTGTTCTGGAATTCAGTTTGTGAACTGCATTCTCCATCAAATGGGAAAACATACATGTAATAAGCAATGTATCATAGGTGAAAAATTTATCTTAGGTGTGCTATAGGTGAAACTATTTGATGCTTTATTATGTAAAGGGGGACTAAAAGAAGAAATGGCCTGATTTTGTGTTTCTTCAGAAGCAAATCTTGAACTAACAGATTGACGTTAGAAGAAGACTTTTCTAAAAGTCATTGCTGGTTAAAGATAAAATTGACTTGTGAGGAAGGAGTCAATTCTCCATCATATGATGTGCTCCAGTAGAGGTTGGGAGACTATTATTTGATACTATTGCAGGGGACATTCTTCAACTGGAAAGGTCATTGAATTAGATATACTAGCTAGCTTATTATACTGTGGTTCAATTATATTAATATTCATGTGTTCATTACATTACACCTCTTTTCAGTAAGAAAAGTTCCTGAAGTGGGTAGCATGTGCAAAGGGAAGAAAGGGAAGGGAGTAAGGTAAGAGAGAAAGGCATTGCAACATGTGACAGACTGAAGCCTTTGCAGTCACAAGCTACTGGAGCAAGGCAATGTATTAGAAAAGTAATTACAAAAACTTGGACAAATAGGCTGAAGAAATCCCTCCTATCCCTGGTCCCTTCAGTCCTAGCAATGAGCAAGGTCAAAAGCCGCTGCAGCTGGGGTTTTGTCCTTACTTCAAGTTTCATAGACCACATTTGAAATACTCTGTTCCAGAACAGCCTGTACCCATGAAAAGTGCTTATCCCTGAGATGGTTGTTTTTCAATCTTGTTTTTATTTCTTTAAGTTTACTAAGATATTTGCAATGAATTTGAAACTTTATGCTATATTAGAACATGATGAAAAATGTTATTGATATTTCTAACAAAATTATTAGAAATTTTCTATAATATCACTATCAGTCACAATAACAACACCACTTATTGGAATACATCTCTTTAAACATTTAATAAACAGACAACACAGGAATTATTGGCATTTATGAGATACTGGAAACACATGGATGATAATTTCTGTAAATGATATCACAAAGTACTCTTATATAATCTAACATACACTTGACATTGTAAGATCGTCAAGTGTGCTGGGGTGAATTAGAAAAATATGCTAAATTTTAGGTAGTAATTTTAGGGAGATCACATGTCCATGTATTAGAAGGAGTGAATTAAAACATATAGAAACTGTATTATTATTTTGCTTTCAACTTGTATTATATTAAAAGATGCAAATTAAAATGAGTAGACAATCATCTCAGTTATTTTTCTAGATTATGCCAAATTTTCCATTATTTTGAAATATCTGGATATTTCTTGTCACTTTGATCTTAGTGTCTATGTAATAATCTGACATTTTACTTTATAACTCAGTTCTTTATACTCACAAATGTTATTGAGGCAGTTTCACTTTACCAAAAGCACAGTGTATAGGTTAAATCAGATAACTTCCATTCATAAGAAATGGTAAAATTCCTGTTACGGCAAGACACTGGGTAGAAATTTCTAGATATTGAGTATTTATTGCTATATATCTAATTTTCCCACAAATCAAATCCTCTAACTCTATTTTATAGGTACAGGATTATTTCACTTGTAGAGATGCAAATTTAATGCTTGGAGAACTTCAAGAGGCAAAAGTGAGTATTTTCTCTATAGTTCTTAAAGACTGCCTCGTTAATATATTAAGGTGAAACAGCATCTTTTCCAGTTTACTGAAAGTTTAGTACACATTTTAAAGGTTCACTGAAATGAAGTCATCTGGACTATGACTGGGACCCTCTTCTTTTGATTTCAATCAGCATTATTTTTTTTGCAAAAGTCTTGTGATACTGCAATAACTTTGACACTAGAGGGAGATTAATGTATCATTCCCAACAAATGATAGAATACAGTTGCTTTTCCAGACTTCCATATAGTACTAAATCATGATGCTAACTGAGGAAACTTTAAATCTCTTGTGCCTGTGGCTAAAGTGAGGCATCACTTGGTAATGTCTGTGGTCAAATTGGAAGTATATTCCAGTGAATCTTAGAATAATTCTCTTAAGACAACACAAATACAATAAAAAATGGATTGTTTTCCAGCTTTTTCATCGATTCTGATTACAAAAGTACCAAATCTGTTTACTTCTCAATGGGAGATCGGGTTTCCATGGGGACCAAACCAACCTCATCTGCTGTTTTGCAGCCCTGTACCACCTCCACTTTGGCAGGACTCAAGAGTGGCTCAACGCAGCTACTCTGGCAAGTGTGCCCAGCCCTCTATACAGTTTCTCCTCGTTTTCCACCCCCTTCCAACAGCAGAGCCCAGGAGGGGGCTTCAAGGATGTGCGGCTGTCCTCCCACTTCCAAGTTGCATCACTTGGGATGCTCTTTGAAACAGGAACATTGTCCGCGGTTGTGATAAACATCCACCATGTGGCATAGCATTTCCTCAAGTGAAGTGTCAAATTATCTGGCAAAACAAATAGGTGCCTATTTTTATTGTTTGAATGCCCTTATCATAGAGTCTGCACAAATCAATGATATTTCCTATTCAGAATAATAGAAATTTATCATGAACTAGCAATTTGCCCTTTTTAATATTGAAATGTTTATCATGGATTATTAACAGCTTTCTGTATGCCAAGCATTGTACTGAGCATGAGGGATATAGAGATGAGTAAGACAGAGATCTTATTCTCAAGTAGCTTAAAATCTAGTAGATATAATCTACCAGAAGTGGCATTTGTTAATAGAATGTGTGATATTTGCACTAGATAATATGGGAATATATAAAGAGAGACCCTTATCTCACACAGAGGCATGATGAAAATTTTCTTTGTTTTTTTAATTTTTTTTTAAAGAGAGAGGGATATCGAGAGAGAAGGAGAGAGAAAGTGAGAATCACTTTTTATTTAGTTTTTCACATGGCTCCTAGACTTCCTTGTGTACGTGGTGCTGGGGTTCAAACTTGTGTACTTGCCGACGTCAGGCAAGTGCTGTAACCGCCGAGCCACCGCCCCAGCCTTTCTTTCTTAAAGGGAAATGGTTTGGTAGTAGCTTCAGCAATGAAAATAAATTAATCTGGTGAAGAATCAGCACTTGAACTTGTGCATGGAAGTAAGAAACAGCAACTTTGAACTAAGGAGCCAGAGATAATTCTGTACTTGATTAATATGAGTTGGGGAAGAATAAGAGCAGTGAGCTGAAGTCAGGTCACCAATCTACCTGTGAAATAATAGAAACTGCATTTTACCTAAAGCCATTGAAGAGATATCAAGAAAATACACAAAGAGAAAATTGGTCAGTTGTATATTTTTGAGTAATTATTCTGAAGACTTTGTAGAATAAATGTGTGTTTAAGGAAAATGAAATTTTTGAATAAATGAATAAGTATTTATTTTTTCCAGGCCCAAATGTAGCCACAGTAAAAACTCCAGCATCTAAAATTCAATATTTCACCCCATGCAATACATGTGTTTTCATTAAAATAGATGTGTTACATTTAATTTATTTCTACTTAGAAAAGAGAAGAATGGGGAAAGGAGAATATTCTGTCCAGCCTGAAAGTAGTTAAAAGGCTCTGGGATAGAGAGTCAACCGAGTGTTCCCTCAGTCGCCAACAGGAACTGAACTGATGAACATAAAATTAGAGAAGCCAAACATATTCTTAAAATTTGAGTTTTACAGCCAATTCAAAAATGTGAGTTTTCCACTGATAGAAGTTAAACTTAGAAAGTGGTAGAAACCTTGAGGCCAAAACAGTGAAACAACAACAAAAATCAGACTTTGATCTCCACTGCTGTTGGCATAGTTTTCTTTCCTCTCTGCTATAGAATGTACAGGATTAGTAATAATAGTTTTTGTCTTTGGGAGTGGCCATGAATTCTATATGCTTCTGTGGTCCTCTCCTAATCTAAAAGTTTGTGGTTCATTGCTTAGAAATCTGACCTTAGATCATTCTGTTAATCATTTACCTTAATGTTTTCTAATACTGAAAACAACAATGCAAATAGCAATGTTCAGTTAAAGCATCATCAAAAATTGGTAGTTTAAGATAGCCTTGAAAAAGAGGTTTATTGGCTAGGTTTCTAGAATATTAAGTGAAATGAAAAGGTAGAACATTTGTCTTTCATCCGGAACACTAATAGCTATTATTTAATTTTTCAAGTTACAAAATGTGTGGACATTTGTGTGTGTGGGGGTGCCATTCAGTTCAGTCCTGGGCAATTGAAATGGCTAAATAACACCCATATGTTAAGCAGCTTGATACGCCTAGTTTAAAGGAAAAGGTGTTGGCAGGGAATCTGTGAAGGAAACATTATTGTGTTCACTCACAGAGGTGAAGCAAATGTCCAGCTTCTAGGGTTTTCTGTCCTTCCTTTGTTTTTTTCTTTTTTAAAAAAATCTGTATATATATATATATATATACATATATATATATACATACATATATATCTTTTTTTTTCCCCCAAGGCTGAGGACTGAACTCAGGGCCTTGCGCGTGCTAGCCAAGAGCTCTGCCACTGAGCTAAATCCCCAACCCCTTATCTATATATTTTTAATATGTGTGTGTTTAGATTAATTTTTTGCAGAATGACATTTTTTAAAAATTAAATACTTTTTTTCCTAAGGGAAATAATATACACTCTATTGCTTTGGAGAGTGATATGGAACATAACTATTTATTTTCATATATCAAGAACCAGTTTCATTATAGAGAAATTGAAAAAAAACGTGAAATATTATTGGCATCTGATAAAAATGTCCATTTTTAGGAAAGAAATATGATATATGAAGTAAAGATGATTCATTAATAGTAACGGCATTGACTATTAACATATGTTGAATATTTATTATGTGGCATGCCTTCGTTTTAGTGAATTCTACATGTTCTAATTTTCATTTCCTATGTATAATAAGGGTATGAAATTAGCATTGTGATGATTTGCTTTTTCTGATGAACTGAGAGTTCAAGAGACCTAGACTACTGAGTGGTGGGGTCAGAAATCAAGTGTGGTTCCGTAACTCACACCTGTAACTATAATAGTGTGTGGTCTTTATTTAGTAAAATGACAATGTTTTACATTTTGTGCTACATTCCCCAAATTGTAGGACTAGGGAAGCTGTTTAAGACTATGTGTCTAAGGGCGGTATGAAGAAGACTCAGAATTTGGAGTCAGGGGGACTGCAGGTCAAATCTCCATCCTGTCAGTCTTCTGAGAGACTCCGGAAGCCTTACTTCCTCCATCTGGAAAGTAACATCACTCCCCTCCAGGTGCCATCTAGAGGATTAAATGAATTTATACTTGTAATGCATTTGACTGAGAGTGGGTATATGGTATGCTTTCAATACATGTGAATTGATATTGTTTAAAGCCAAGATCTAGTGTCAGGAGAACATAATATGATAGATCAGTAGTCTCCATTTAAGCAGTTTTAAGAAGTTTAAGCATCAAAATTTTCTTTAGATTTATATTTCTGAAGAAGATAAGCATTATCAAAAGCACTTTTTCATTTTGGAGTTCAATAAAATATCTAATTAATTTTGGTGTACTATAACAACTCCAATTCTAAATTTTTTAACTTAGAGACTTCAACCAACTATTTATCAAGAATAAAAAGTGAGTAGTTTCCAATGCATCATGATGTGATGCTTTTGAGCATATAAATTCAGACTCTGGAAATTAAGGAATTTAATTATTATAGCTATACCATATCTGTAAACCATTTTGAGTTTTAAGGTGGACTTTTCAGCAGAACTAATGATTATTTTTTCTCAATTAAATGTTCATCTCCAGAAAAGTTTCTTCTTAATTTCCACAGAGGGTTGTGTGGAAGACAACCTCTATGTTTTGTTTTTTATACTGGGAACCAAAACTAAACTTTTACAGAAAGTTGAACTAGACTTTCTGAATGTGTTTTAAAATATAACATCCCTAAAGTAATATACCACTGAAGATAATTAGTATTTATTACTGAAGATTATTTAAACCACTGACACAATATGTCAAAGTATTTTTTATTATATTGTATTATTTTATGCATTTTTAGACCTTTTAAAAGAATACATTTAGGCTGGATAAGGGAATCATGGCTATGCTATAGAAAGTACTTTTCAACATGTAAGTGAAGGAGGTTATACATTATATTTACCAAGAATATTCTGTGATAGGCAATCTGAGCATGAACTAATTCTAAAATGGTAATTCATAAATATGTTAAGGAAATTAAAACATTAGTAGGGCTGATGCATTACATAAATTGAAAAATAATTTTTGCATTATTAGAATACAGGATTTTTGAAGTATTTTACACATGCAAAATAACCAAAGACATTAAGAATTTCTTACATAAAGAGTCAAAATCATAGGGCTTTTGAATTCATCTGTCTTTTGACATAGATTTGGAAATCTCAAATAGTTTCTATTTCAAGTCCATGGAATCATTGCCACATACAGAAATATCAGTGTCATTTGACTAATCTTTTGGACACAAGAGCAAGCACAGATTTGGTTTTTAGGCAGCCAGATCCCCTGTGGTTTGTTTTAACTATTTATCATGGGCATAGATGGACCTCGCCTTGAGATGCTGGCAGAAGTCTCTTCACTTTTCTGCAGAATGGCAGATGTGGCAGGGCTGAAATCTATAGTCACACATGGCCTGTGAAATCAAATCAAATCAAAGTTTTCCCTTTGTGATAGTTTCAATGGTCAAGGATGATTATCAAGCTATGAAGCTTCTTGAAATTTATAAATTTCAAATTTCAAACAGAATATTTTAGTGTTCTGGACTAAGTAAATGTATCTTTGGATTCCTCTGGTATGTTTAAGTTGGGACACATAGATGGGCTTCAGGGGATCACGGAAACTCAGACCCATAAGATTATATTCTGATTCATCTGTATGTGCATTTTTCTATGTAGAATGCTTTTTTCTTTCATTATGTTCTCCAAGGGATCCATAAACCAAAATAATAAACAGTATTATAATAATGAGAAGCAGAGGAGCAGGAGAGAGAAGTTAATAATCACCACACTGAGTGATAAATGCCAAAACTTTATCATAAGTTTTGAAGTGGCTTAGAAGAATTAGCCCAAATCTAAATTTCATATGTTAAAGAAAAAAAAATAATGGAGGTTTTCTGAAACAGTATTCAGAAGTGCCCAGATGGGGTGACCAGAAAACTTTTCTTATTTTGATGGGTAAACAATAGTGAAAGGAAGGGGCAAAGGTTAGAGAATGAAAAGTCATAAGCAATAGCACTATTATACTCTTTAAAACTTTTTACAAATAGTGTATTATTTATTTATTGTTTTGCAACATGTTGCCACAAATAGCAATTTGATATGATATGCATTTATTATTTTACAGTTTCTTGTTTTTAAAAATATTTTATTTTTCATTATAATTTTATATATTGACTTTTCCTCCCTCATTATGCCCTTGCTTTCCTCCCTCTCCCCTCTACATATCCATGGTTCCCCTAGATTAGATGTCGCTATGCCTTTGGTGGGTTGAATACTACAGCTCCACTACTTTCCCCCGCAAGCCTGGGTTTAGCTCCAGCCTCCACAAATGAGGGAAAACATTTGACCCTTGAGTCTCTGGGTTTGGCTAACTTTGCTCAGCATGATGTCCTCTATTGCCATCCATTTGCATTCTAAGGCTGTCATATCATTGTTTCTAATTGCTGAGTAGAACTTCATAGTATGTATATACCACAGCTTTTCGTTCCATTCATCCAGTGAAGTGCATCTGGGTTGATTCCATGATTTTGCTAATGTAAATTGGTCTGAAATGAACATTCATTTTGCTGTGTCACTGTAATGTGCTGATTCTAATTCTTCTGGTAAAATACCCAGAAGAGGTATAGCTGGATCATATGATGGATCCATCCCCGTTATTCTTAATTTACCAATGAAAAAGACAAGCAGAAAGGGTGAAAAAAATTTTCCCAAGTTGACCCAGGTAATAAGAGGGAGATTTGGAGTTCCCACCTAGGTTTGTCTGCACTGTAATAATTCTGGTATATTGTCTTATTGCTTATATGTTTAAAATAAATTTGGTATTTTGCTGGAAGAGAGTATCAGAGATGGTAGATGTTACATCAATGAGAACAGGTATTTTGTTTGTTCGTTCATCCCTGTGTACGAGTCAGTTTGATGCCTGAAACAAAATAGGAGCTCAGCAAAAGTCTGCAGAATGAATACATGTAGCTTACCTATTATTTAATTAGTGACGATATGATACCAAGTGCAGTGAAATATTTTCTTAGAGGGCACCCGCTGGTCAGCAGCAGAAGGGATGGAGGCCCAGCATTGTGTTCCCTTGATAAGGATTTTGTCTACCACATCTGACAGGTAAGATAGCTTCCAAAATACTTTCTGTATTCCAGGATCAATACCAGAACTTTGAAATTGTTGACTTTTTCCCTTCTTCCTATGCTTCAGGATATAAAGAGATTATTCTAAGTAACCACATCTTAGATTAAAGTAACACTCCAACCTTACAAATTTACACTCTGTCCTTAGAATTTGCCATGATAGATTTCTTCACTTGATATATTTTTCTGAAGTTCTTACTCTGTCTTTCTGATCCATAAAGAACCATAGAATTATTTCTATCATGCTTTGTAAGTTCACCTTTGCTATTTCTTCAGCAACTAAAATGGAACATACCCCAAACTAAACTGTTTCAGGCTTCACTTCCTGGGAGTGTTGTTTGTGTTTTGCATAGGGCCTAGGGCTTGGTTTGATATTTTGCTATTGCTGTCTGAAAATTCTCCATAAAATTTTATTTTGTAGTGGGAGGTCAAAACTTGCTAGTCTTGCTTCTTCACTTTCCTACTGCGCATCAATACTAATCTGTTCTTTTTTCTATCTTCTTTGTTTTTGAAAGACAACACTAGTATTGGCCTCCTATATAATCTTGATAATAAAGATCTGACTTCAGCTTCACCTTTATCTGGCCGCTTCTGCATGCAATTGTTTACAAAATCCTATCAATTTTAACCCCACAAAGCATCTTAGGATGAATGCCCATTTTCCTTTCCTAACACATTAAATAGTAAGAAACATTAATAAAATTCAGACTTGAATTAAAACTTGATCTCTTTCATTTATTGATTGACACAATTTCAGCAAGTCAATTAACTTTTTGAATATCTATTTTAGTGTTTATAAGCTAGGAAGACTAAAGATTACCTGAAAGAGTTATCATAAGAACTGGAAATATGATTCGAAAAGTAATTGGTACAATGACTTTTTTTTAGTTTAAGAAAGTCTCCTAAATTTTAACACTTCTAAACTTGAATAGTCCTTTACTTTGATGTCAATTATCAATATGTATTTCTGAGAAACATACTTTACCTATCAATCAGTCATTCATTTAGCACTTATTGAGCATACATTTCTATACAAATTTTAAAATGGTGCCCTCCCCCAAAATAAGAATGAAATGTGTCCTCAAATTTCTTGATACCATTGTGGTCAAGACAGAAGGTCTATTTGCTGTCTTTTGAATCCATATTCTAGCTGATAAAGTGGAAGGGACAGCATATAATTTGAGACTGTATCACAAAAAGGAATATAGCTTCCAACTTGTTTGCAGAAACAATTTATTACTCATGGAGCCCTGATCCTTCACATAAGAAGTCCAACAACCAAAGACTGCCCTGCTCTAAGGATGTCAAGCCACATGGTTATTCCACACGTGGTCCCTAGTCACAGCTCTTTTCTTCAAGTTATGCCAATAAAGGCACAAGATATGTGAGTGAACAAGCATGCAGGTAATTCCAGCCCCTAAGTAGAAAGTCTTCTCAATCTTCAAGCCCTCTCAAACAAATCTCCAGATAGCTTGCAAGAGAAATAAATCCTCCCTTGGTGCTCTGTTTGAATTTTCTGAGATACAAAATCCATAACTATAATGCAGTGGTTCTTTTAAAATATTATTGCTTTGCATTTGCTTGTCATATAGAAATGTAAGTGAAATAACTCCAAACTGAGAAAAAAATAGGTAAGAAATCTGGAGTATTGTAAATGTTTTAGCTTCCGTTTTCCAAATTGATCTTGAAAGCACCTCTTTATGTATTGGAGCCCCAATCTGTTTTCTTTTCAAATATATTTTTGAGAAAGGGTGCTGATGGAACCTGTTCACTTCACTTTCTAGTTCATTTACTTATTCTTGTTTCTGTGCAATTTTATCTTTTGTAAGACAGAACTTATAAGCTGTCTTATATGCCACCAAAAATCAATGGCTTTTGTGGGTATTCAATATCTTTCTCATAGCCCAGTATAGTTTTGAATTAGAGTTTTGAAATTTTATAGCTGTGGAAAGTTATTTTGAAAATGTAATACTTACAGAAACCAAGTATTAAGGAAACCCAAACTCCTATTACCATGGGGCTTCCTTTATCCTTTTCCCTTGGGTATTCCTGATTGCTTGCCTCACTAATGTGCCTTTTATCATCTAATATTGATCTCAACTCCCTGTTGTGTCCTTTAGTTGTCATTCTCTCAATGATTCTCCAGAACTAGAACAATAGCTAATTTTCTCTACACCATTCCAGGTTAGTAAGAAAACTATTATCAACTTTCCATACAATGGTCAAAACCTTGGAATGCAGGACTATGCAGGCCTCAAAGAACTCGCTAATGTGCATATGCTTGAAACCCTAAATTTTACTACACTTTAGGACTCATTTATTCTCCTTCAAGAATATTCAAAGGAACAGAGTGCTCATACTTTAGTTAAACCAGGCAGTCTTTTCTTCTTTCCTGCTCTTAAGTGATCAACATTTGACTTCAGGGGCAAAGGATGAAAGTGGAGAAAATTTGTATTTAGTGTATTTTCCAGACTTTGCTGAAGAAAATCATAATACAACAGTTGCTTCATTCATTTACATCATCCTTTTTTGCTTTTTCTATGGTAGTGCTGGAGATCACACCCTGGGCCTCCTCCGGGCTAGGTGTACCCTCTACCACTGATACAGTTCTAGTTCTTCTGCATTGTTTTAATGTAAATTTCCTTCAATTAAAGGAAAAGGAATTGCAGATAATGTCACATGTTTTATGTCTAGTCAAAATATATCAAACAATATTCACATAGCTAAATCGGAATAGCCCTGCATGCCACACAAAGGGTTGGATAAATATGTGTATTTAACAATCCAATAATTACTGAGAAATGGACAATGTTAAGAAAGAAGTCATAAATGAAAGGGGAACGGCCTTTAACAAGAGTCCTTGATTTTTGCAGATGTCCTGCAGCTCTCTAAAATCCCATCATGTTTTTAATCATAATTGCTTCCCTAGCACCCATCTGGGCTGCTATCAACAAAGGCTTATGACTTCCAGGGAAGAATAAATTGAGAGACAAGTGAATTCACTGGAAGCTTCAATTCTGCCTTTGTGCAGATTTCTCCATAATAAAATAATGGAGTGAAGCACTAAAAAAAAAAAAAAAAAAAAAAAAAAAAAAAAAAAAAAAAAAAAAAAGAAAGATAAAAAGATTCAATGGAAGCAAGTATCTTCTTTAAATAGATAATTTTCTATAAGGAATCAGTGGGTGCTAATGTTCCCTTGCTGGCTATAAAATCACTGGGGGAGAAATTACAATTATAGCAATCACAGCATAGTTTAACCCTAGGAACTTAGACACAAAGAAAAAGAATGGTAAAAAAAAAAAATACAAACTTTTAAAAGACTGTCTTTAAGCAAGGGTACAATTAAGATGGCCATTCCTAAGAGGTTTTCAGCTACTTCACTTTCTCTCCAGAAGGGGCTCCATAGCACCTACTAAGACCTTTCTATGCATAACAACATGCTTTTCTTGTTCTTGGATTTTAGAGATTGAATATGTTATTAATCAAAACAATTGTGGTAGTTTCACTGCTTCAAGAACCTCCCGGGGCATTGTATACAGCTGCATTCAAAGAAAATGAACTGTTATAAACTTGATCATATTCATCCCTTGGGCTCATCTGATTACAAAATTGCCCAATGAGCTGTTACAGTATTTTCAACTAATTAGTTAACTCATACATTGGGATTTCTTTCCTTTCTTGTTTGCTTCCTGTCTTTTTTTGCCTTTATAGTATGTATTTTCTTTTTATCTAACAGTTTTCTTGTGTCAGTGTTTGCTCGGCTACCAAAATATTCAAATCACAACACTAAAATGTTCTTTCTTGTATCACTGTCCAAGTAAGGGAAATAAATGGTGCATATTATTTTTTTTTACCATTTTATTAATTTAAAATCCAAACCATTACTGAACAATGCCATTCAATTCAGCAACTCAGCTGTTTGACTCTCAGAGTACCCCTAAATCAATTGTGAAGATTCAAAGGTCCTTCTGGATATAATTACTGAAAAATGAAACAAACACAAAACACATCATCAGTGAAAGAGATTGTCTTATAAAAAACTGAATTCTTCTAAAGATGTACCTCTGTCTTTGCACAAACTTCTTCATAAAATAATAGAGTAAAACATTCTAAAAAACTGAAACATGAAAAAAACAAAACAACAACTACAGCAACAAAAATCAAAGTGGATTTATCAGAAGGCATTATGTGTTAAACTGACTGTGTATTCAGTCCCGGTCCCACAATTCATATATTGCATCTTAATATCCAATGTGACTGTATTCAGAGACCCAATATTTAAGGAGACAATTAAGGTTAATGAGGTTGTGAAGGTGATGACTTGATCAGATAGGACTGGTGGCCTTCTAAGAATTGAAAGGACACTCCCTACAACCACCCAGCCTTTGCCTACAGGTCAGGACACAGTGGGAAGGCAATGTGGAACACCTGTTAGCTGACAAGAGGCCAACACCAGAGAAAACACTGACAGCACCCTGATCTTGGACTTCTGTCCTCTGGAACGATGAGAAAAGAAATTGTGATAGTTTAAGTCATTCCGTTTGTGGGGTTTGGTTATGACAGGACTGGAAGACATATATTGCAACTCTCTCCAAAATATATTATAATATAGAAGAACAAAGATTCTTCCCAAACAAAAAGAATAGAGGTTGAGTGGTAAAAAAAATTTTAGATAATTCAAATATTTGAAACTTTTTCAAATCATACACATTATTTGAAAACATTTCAAATATTTTCAAAATGTGAATGGAAGTGAAGTAAGAGCTAAAAATGGTTCATAAAGGCTATATTCTTGCCCTGAAATAATAAAAATAAAGCATTCTGTATTAGTACCTGCTTCACTAAAGTCACCAGTAAAATCAAAAGGTTATGTTGGTCACGTGTCACAGGGCTTCTCATAATCCAGCATATTTGTCTTCTGTTCTGCTTACACACAACTCTTTCTTCTCTACTGGGCATTTTTTGAATGAGATGCTGTAATGAACAGTATGAAAATAATTAAAAGCTCCCAGTATATTCTGGAACTGTTACTAGTTTGAAGAAGGCTTGGTGCCTGGAGGTCACAAGCTACCCAAGGTTTATATTTACAAGATCAGTGCTTGATATTATATGGAAAGGAGCTATCTCCAATCTCCTATTAGATACTCAAGTGGGTTTTTATGGAGAATGAAAAACTATTACAGTAAAAAGTGAATGTGGGACTGTATCAGTGGCTCAGTGGTTACTGCGCTCGCCTGGCATGCGCGAGTACACGAGTTCGAACCGCAGCACCACGTATACAACGAAGTCTCAGAGCAACAAAAGCCTCAAGAAAAACTAAATAAAATTATTTCTCTCTCTCTCTCACTGTCCCTCTCTCTTAAAAAGAAAGTGAATGTGAGAGTTGTAAAAACATGGAAAAGTAAATATGTGTTTGCTAGAATCAAATCTTAAGTGTGCACACACAAACACACACACGCACACATATACCATAAAGGTGTTTAAGCATCAATTGATTTAACTTTTAATGCTTATGAAGTGCCAGTGACTATCACTGGCAAAATTCAAAGGGCATACTTCAGTATTATATTTCCCAGTTATATATATGTAATCCAAAAGTCCCCAGCTAAGCCCCATAGCCTTCTGGGGTCCACTTTTCCTTGACTTGACATAAATCTCACTTTACGAGAGACTTCATGCCAATCATACTGTGGAGGATTCCTTAACAGAGAGCTTGATTTTTCGTGCCTTTTCTGCCACTCTGCATCCTCAAGTCTCTCACCCTCCCGCTTCCTTCAACCACGGTTCTCTCTGTACATGGTGCCAGCAACTTCCATTAGTGGACAAGATCATTTCTTCTATATTCCTCAAAGCAACTTTAACACAAGACTTCTGTTTAAAACAGAATTTTCATTGAATATTTACAGGTGGTAGAGAAGAGATATCACCAGCCACAGAGAAAGAAACTTGAGATTTGTTACTGTTCTGTTGGTCACTCCAGCTACAGGACATTTTCAGTAAACAAACTGCTTAGTCAGCTCTAGACTACGCCCCATTGCCTGCTTCTTTCCACTAACTTTCTTTCCCATCACCTTTTCAAGTCTCTCACTATTGTACATGTGTATCCAGAAGATAATGTCAAACTTTTAATTATTTTATTGTATACTGCAATCTACTGTTTGCTTTCTATTCTCTCATCCAGTTCAATCCCAAAATATTTTTTAAAAATGGTAAAATTACTTTTTTGTTGTACAGTTTTAGCAATGTGTATGTATACACAAATATATATACATATATACATACATATACATGTGTATATATACCTTGATTATGATGGTAGTCCCCTAAAGATATCTGCTCTGGACTGCTCCCCATTGCCTGCTTCTTTCCACTAACTTTCTTTCCCATCACCTTTGCAAGTCTCTCACTATTGTACATGTGTATCCAGAAGATAATGCCAAAATTTTAATTATTTTATTGTATACTGAAATCTAGTTCTCACTTTCTATTCTCTCATGCAAGTTAATCCAAAAAGATATCTTTAGGTTACTACCACCATAATCAGGACACAGAAAGTTCCATGACCCCAATACTCTATTGTACTACTTCTTTCTAGGTACACCTCCCCTTCCCTAAGCCCTGTTGCCATTGATCTGTCTTCCATCATCAGAGCTTTCTACCAACGTCACTGAAATGAAATCATACATTACATAACCTTTTGAGGCTGTCTTTCTTCACTCAGCACAATGCCTTGAAATTCATCCAAGTTGTTGCACATATCAATATTTTGTGTTTTGTTATGATTGAATGATACCCCGTTGTATGGGTGTAATTTATTTTTTCAATTGATCTCTTGAAGGGCATTTGAGTTGTTTCCACTTTAGAGTGATTATAAATAGAGTTACTATAAAAATCTGTTTCTATATAAACATGAGTTTTTACTTTTCTATGGTATTTAAAATGTTTGATTATTTCTTAGTATCATCAAAACCTTCATTGGAATGATCCATATTCTTTCCCTTAATTTGTAACTAATTTTAAAAAGGAACTAATCTAGGACTCTCCTGAAAAATTACTTGCCTGCTTCCCATCACTGCTGTGCTTCTTAAAAAATGTTCTAGATTGTTGTCTTCTCCTACCAAATTTATTTGACCCAGAATCTGCTTTCACTATTCTAAAAATGCTCTTGCAACTGTTCTAAGCAATCAGCAGCTGCTTCTATTGATTTCTCACCATGTTCATTTTATTTACCATTCTGAAATGGCAATTTTGCCCCCCAATTCTCTCTAGTTAATGACAATTTCACAAGAAAATCTTAATCATTTTAATCATAGAGAAAGGGTAAAGTGAGCAAATATTTTTAGAAGCAGAATATTTTCTCATTTAGTTGAAATATAATTTTATAGAAAAATTTGTAAAAATTTGTAAGGCTAAAAGCATGAAGAAAAATGCTCAGAATTGATCATTCATATATAGTTTAGCTGAGAATATTTA
This sequence comes from Aplodontia rufa, assembly GCA_004027875.1. NCBI lineage: Eukaryota > Metazoa > Chordata > Mammalia > Rodentia > Aplodontiidae > Aplodontia > Aplodontia rufa. The sequence goes on along the minus strand of PVKS010014434.1, from coordinate 24,062 downwards.
CATATGAAAGGCATTTGTGTTCAACCCATGTTCATTTGAGTTTCACCTTATTTGAGATATATGAATTCAGTTTATCAGTCTTTCAGATTCTATTTTCCTGATTTGTGAAGTGGACATAAAAATAATTGCTAGCCCAAAGTATTTTTGTAAATATTATGTGAGATGACAGATTGAAAGCTTTCAGTAGAGTACATGAAATACAGAAAACAATAAGAAAACTAATTAACTAAAAATTCTTTCTTTTCCCACATTTCTGTAATTCATCAGATGAATTGTAAAACTAAAGTAATTCATTCTGCTCAAATATCATTCAGTATCAAGACTGGCAACTTATAAGACAGTTTTGTGGAGATTTAGACTGTCTTTTCTTTTGATTGTTTATGTGTAGGCATAGAACAGATGATCTATATTTGCCTCTAACTTAAATTGGGTAAAAAAAAGACCCCTGTATCTCTACAGTGAACCTCCACACAAGTCAGATATGTGGATTTTAGTTAAGTCAATGGATTCTGCCTCTCACTGTAATGTTATTCAGAAGAGAGACATGAAGTAGTTCAACCATGACTTGGTGTGCTAATTAACAGCAAGACAATACAAAATGCTTCTGCCTAATTATCTTTTCTTTCTTAAAACTCAGCTACTTGTAACCAATTATTACATAAGAGTTTGTGCATATAGTTCACATATCAAAATTTCCCTTTATCCATTTTCCATGTAATTCTATAAAGTGCTTGACTTTGCCATCTTAAAGTATTTTCATTTATTTCCATGGGACATTATACAATAAAGGACTTTCTCTTTATCCTGTTTTCTTCCACAAACTCACTTGCCCAAATAGTTTAGTTGAAAGCCTCTTGCATAAACCATATCAAGGGTTTGTTTATTTTCATTGTTGAATATCCATCTATGCTCTTATAATTCCAGCTTTGCAAAGAAGTGAGGGTTATTAATCAAATTCACCTAAAATAGCTCTTCTTTGGACCATCTTTTTTGGCAATAGTAAAGAAGTAAACCATGGAAAAGGAATCCATTAGAATCATCATACCTAGGAAATAACATGTATATGGATAATTATAATAATGTCTCTTGGTAAGATCTTGATTTTTATACTTGAATACAGTAGAAAATTGCACAATGTTCCTACTTCTTGTCAACCACTAATGATGGAGCAGTTATTTCAAACTGACTTTGTGTGCATGTATTTTATGGGTATATGTGAGGATGAAGGAGGGAGTTGCAATCTTCTTTCTTTCTAAAACTATCATATGGTACATATTTATTTTAAAATTATTTTAATTTTAAGTTGGGTTTATTTTGTAAAGTTGTGCAAGGATCCTTACAATAAATGGTATCACCTCTGAGTAATATTGAAATGTTTACATTTTATTAGTAGCATTGACCTCAAAATTTGTGCAATGGAAAAAGCTTTGCTATTTTAATGAAAATGTATGTTTAGTGAATTTTAAGTGTGCTTATTGTAAGATATTCAAACAATATAGAGTAGATGAAGCCAGTGGATTTTACTATTAAATCCATTGGCAATATCAGAATATGGTTCTTTATCCACACATTAAGATTGATAAACTGAAGGATGAATTTTCCCCACAATTTAGTAACATTCTCAAGTGCATGACATTAATTTAAAAATGTGTGCACAAATCACCTGGTGATCTTGTTCAAGGGCACATTGTGATTCAGTATTTTCGAGTTTGGGTCTGAAATTCTGCATTTCTAACTCGCTCCCAGGTAATACAGATAATGTTGGTTCAGAAATCATGCTTAGCATAGCAAAATAGTCTATACTTGTTAGTTTGATTTTTTTTCCCTTTGGGTTAGATACTGTTGGCTATTCTCTGTCCTTCTGCAGAGTTATGAGTTTCTGATAATAAGTACTATATTAGTAGATAACATTTATTTGTCTTTCTTTTCCTTTTTGATATGTAAATTTTTTTAAAATCTTGTTTTGCCCTATTAAAAGCAAACATTAGGGAAGGAGGTGGCATAAAATCCAAGATTGCCTTTGTGCACGACAGCAACAATGATCCAGATTCATTTGCACAGAACTTTTGAAATTGGTTACTAGTAGGTACCACAAGACGTCACATGATCTCTATGCATGGGGTTTAAAGATCTCAGTACTACACTATTGCCAGTGACCACATTCTGTCACTGAAGCTCCAGGGTTCTGATTACTAAAGGAGAAAAAAGGATATAGAAGCATACAAGATATTTTAGCATGTGTGGTTTTCATTGCTTAAGGAAGAATAGCAACAAGTAGTTTTTTTCTCTATAGCAAAGTGTCCCATTAACATTTAACCATTAATTGATCTAATTAATATCATAATGTCACTTCTAGTTCTGCATGTATCCCTTCATATGCTATATACAACCTATCTGACGTGAGGACAGTATCAATCTTTAAATAACAGATCTGACTTTCCTTGTCACTCCTATTGACTGGGAGAAAGAATCTTAACAAAGAGAAAAAATGGAAGTGTAATTTATGAAAGGTAGGAGAAGGGAGTTTTCTTTACTCTAATGAAAACTAAAGTGCAAGAGAATTTGAAAACCTCTAATGCTATTGCTGTTTCAGGCATTTCTTGTATTTATATTACTATTCCATTTTGCATTGCTTTTCCAGAATGGCTTGTTATTTGTGGGCAACTGTCTGGAAACAATAGGAAATTATTTTAAAATTGTAGATACCAATAATCTACAAAGCTTTCCATTAGGCACTGGCTTATAATTATTACTGAGAAGAAGCCAAAATGGAAAAGAGTTTGAATCATCCCACCATTTTAGATAATCAGTAACTCAGAAGTTCATGTGTCTGTAAAAACAAAGACTTGCTAACCACAGCCTTTGTTTTGCATGAAATTATTGCATAAATCATTCCTTAGTAGAATTTAGAGAAAGTTACTGCTCCACTCTTTGTAGGAATATTTTGAAGGACAGATAATTCATTGTACCTTTCAAAAATGACAAAGATCCAGGAATATCATAATATCTTCATTGGTGGCAACCACATATAATGTGCTTTGGGTACTAAACTTGCCTTTGGTTAGGGGAAAATCTTGCTTGTGATCCTCTGTGAAATTATCTGTAAGGAATGATGTGTATTTGCCCCTGACACAGCCATAGGTTTAGGATTTTTGTATTTCAAAAAAATAGCAAATCAAAGAAAGACAGAATAAGGGGGAAAATGGAAAGAGAGGTGGACATATGCTACAACTAATTCAATAGCAATGTTGGCATTAAATAAATTACTATCAATTTCATTCCTAAAAAAATGAGTATTGCTCGTAAAAAGAAATGACCTGTTTTTGTTTTATTTATATATGTATATATATATATATATATATATATATATATACATATATATATATATAGAGAGAGAGAGAGACAGAGAGAGAGACAGAGAGAGAGACAGAGAGTTTATTTTTGTGTTGTTTTTCTCCACTTAGTTGTGCATCTGTGTCTGTGGTTCTGGGGTCAAACCCCAGTCTTCAAGTGTGTAAGGCAAGCATTCTACCACTGAGCCACGTTTCCAGCAGAAACGATCTTTTAACACACAGATGTAGATAGGGAAAACATGCAATAGGGCACAGTATTAAAGATCAACTAATCTGATAGCTATCACCTATCTCTAAATTATTACTCTCATTCTCAGATGATATAAAGGATGTGTTTCTCTGTTTTTGTTTATTTGTATATTCTGCCTTTTAAATAGACTATAACTAACTGTAAGCTGAAAAATATTTCTTAGACATTTTCTCAGGAATAACATATAAAGAAAATTTTCCCTTGTTAGAAGTGAGCAAATGGCTAAAAGTATGAGTCATTTTAGAATTAAGCCACACATATCTAGAGAACAAAAATTTAGCACAATTTGTTTTAAAATTTGTAAATTTAGTGAGCAAATGAATAATAACTTTTTAAATTTTTTTTCTTTTTAATACAAATCTATTTGTGACAATATTATTCTAAATTAATAATGAAATAGAATTCTACCCTAAATAAAAAGTACATGGAAAGAGAAATCAATGCCATTCATGTGGCCTGATACATCACTTTGTTGGTGAAACCAAGAATCGCACTTACTTGGAATATTTTGGTATTTTTCTAGTTAGCTTTGAACTTCAAATATATTATGAAATATTAATGCTAAATTTTGTTCTGAGTTGCTGTGACACTTGCTCCTTAAAACTTCTGCTTATACAGAGGATACACATGCTTTCAAGAGGGAATAGAAATTGAGAGATTGTGATTTTTTTCACTGATAAATATATTTTATGTACATTTAATTAGTCATCATTTGAGACAACTGAAGCAATAATTATGCAATAATGTTTGGCTCATGTAAGAATGGATCCCTTGAGATATCATAAAATATGATGCAATTTAAAGTATATTAAATATATTCATCTTCCTGGAATAAGAAAATACATTGCAAAATGTAGGCTTAATACAAAGGCCAGTTTGAAAAATTTATCTTTAGAATAAAATTTGACTTTACAATCTCATCTTTAAAGATGACCACAAGTTAAAATTGGTAAAGAATATAAATACTGACATTTTCTTATATTTTTTCCATATTGAGAAATGAATAAAATAGTAATAAATATTTAAAATAAATTATGTATTTGAAACACTCATTAGAAAAATAACCCATTTATCATGGCTGGAGCAGTGGCTCAGCTGTTATGGCACCTGCCTGGCATGTGCAAGTAAGGGAGTTCAAACCCCAGCATCACGTACACAATGAAGTGGCCAAGGAATGAATGTCACATGAAAAACCAAATAAAAAATTGCTTCTCTCTTTCTCACTCTCCCCTCTTTTATTAAAAATGAAAAATAACCCGTTTAGCTCCATATTATCAAAATTATAAAATCAACACATTATTGAATAAAAATGAGGGAGTGCAAAAATAATTATTTAGTTGGGTTTAGCATCTATTTCAGTGCTAGGTACTTAGTTGGTATTTACTGAATACATGTTTAATGGATGAATGGGTATATAAGCAAATGAGTCCTCTCACTTGTCTGATATTTCTGTGTGTATATGTGTAAGATTATGCAATTGAATGCAATTTTTAAGTTGATTATCAAAGTTTAATGTCTTCAGATGAGCATATAAATATATCTACACAGAAGAAAAATAATGATACCATTTGTTTTAAAAGAGAGACAGAGAGAGGAGGAGAGAGAGAAAGAGGGAATCAATTTTATTCATTTTTTCATCTGGCCTTTGTTTCTCTGATGCTTAGTTGTGTTTGTGGTGCTGGGGTTTGAACTGGGGTCCTCGCACATGCTAGTCAAGTTCTCAAACCACTGAGCAACCACTCCAGTCCCATGATATCATTTTTTAAGAATGGAATTAAAGTAGTGAAGTAATTTATTTCTATTATCAAACACTTATGGAATTTTCACTTCACAATAAATGTCATGTGGTAGAAGAATTTATGCCTCTGTGCAGTAAGCTACACATTTCACAAGTGAAAATTCTCGGTTTTTTTTTAGGAAACTGAGCCTCAAGATAATCTTTTTATCTCAAAGAGATAAATGACGCAAATTAATGTAGGATAAAGAAAACCCAGAGAGTCCTCAAGGGTGGAGGGTTTTCACTCATTTGTGGAGGTTGGATCTAAATTCGAGCTTGAGTGAAAGGTAGTCAAATTCATGTATTAGACTCAGCAAAGGCGTAGCAACACATAATCTAGGGCAGCCATAGATATGTGGGGCAGGATGAGGATAGGTGAGGGCAGGGGAGAGGGAGAGAGAATAGGGAGGGATCTTGGGAGACAATCAACAATGTAGCTTATTCTTTACCTCCCTGAGAATCCAAATAATACTTATGCAATAATTTAATTCTCAAAAATTCACAATCTAAGCATTTATATCACTTGTAGTGGTGAAATATAGAAAAATCAAGAGACTGGGCTGTGTAGGGGTAATTCTGGCTTAAGAACATATGCATATCATATTGTTACTTTATACACATTTATGATTTTATAATAACCCAACTTCATAATAAAAAATTAAAAAAGAAAAAGAATTCCTGTATATATACACACACACATACACACATGCAAAATATATATACATATATACAAATAAACACACTAATCTTCAGGACATACAGTTTGGTTTGCCAAAAGCAGCCATTATTTAAATCATGTTATTACATCCTTTACTAGTACCAGATTTTGAATGCAAAATAGTAATTTTTAAAAAAAAATTGTAATTAAAAAAATTAAAAAATTGTAATTTTATCTTGGGCAAGAAGAGTTTCCTTTGCAAATTAGTTTTGTTATAAGAATGTACCTCTGAGAACTTTACAGGGAACACGATGGCATCTTGTCCAATACATGATTGTGGATTAAAGCTGCATTTTGTTGCACAATCTACTAATGTATCATAATTATATTAAACTCTGATTGGAAGAAAGTGAAATAGTTAGATAAAGATAATTTTTGCAGAGTCTACATGGCAAAGAAATTTATTATAATATATGTCAGTAGTAAGCAATTTTACATCAATTAGTGTTTTATTTCAAGTAATACTATTTAATTAATGATTTTATTATAAGTGATCATATGCCTAATGCCAAATACTTAAATAGCAAGTGAATCCATAGCACATATTACTATTATAGCAGATTTTTAAATACAGCCTATAACATCCTGTACTTGTGATTACCAGCAATAATCAAATAAGCAGGATGTGTCTACAGAGAATTCTAGCATCAATTCATACTTACTGTTGTTTTCAACTATATCAGGGGACAGCAAAATTTTCTTTAAAGAACCAGATGATTTGCTAAATATATTAGGTTTTACAGACAAAATACAAACTTGAGGATAGTATGCAGGTACATATATCACAAGAAAAACATTTGCTCTTTTTATAGATGAAATTCAACATGTAAGAATGAGTATAATTAGAGAAGTATTTTTTAGTAAGATTTCCTTCAATCAGGGTTCAAGGTTACTCTTCCTCATCATACATTATTGCATATGCTCATCTGTTACTGCTGATCTGAAGTGAGATTTTACAGAGTTCATCTTTTTTTTTATTTAAAGAAAGAGGGACAGAGAGAGAGAGAGAGAGAGAATTTTTATTTAGTTTTTCACGTGACTTTCGTTCCTCTGGCACTTCGTTGTGAATGTGGTGCTGGGGTTCGAACTCGCCTACTTGCACATGCCAGGCAAGCGCTGTAACCAACAAGTCACTGCTCCAGAACTTTGGAGTTCATCTTTGAAAATGCTTTTAATGTAAAGAAGTGCTACCAAATACACTGTTATCAACATACTAACTTATGATGTTAATTGCACATATTTATCCCTTAAAACACATTTATATTCTATTTATGTTTATTTCTATAAATATTTATATTCTATAAAATTCTATTTTTTCTTGATACCTGTCTTTTATGATGTCATTCCACTGAAGAGTAATCATTTCCAATATAAAGTTTGTGTGGTAACTTCTCAATTGGAAAGTTAAATGAGTTCTGAAATGTGGAAATGTCTTTTGTCCTTGCATTAAGATGAGAAAAATGCTATCAAATCTGAAACCTGATTTTTCAAAATACATGTGCCCCAAATATTTGTCGGAATAGAGATCTTCTTATTTTAACTTTGACAGCACAAGAAATGAATAGAGCAACTTGACATCACCAGTGATTCATACAATAGTAATTGTATAAATGATGTATTACAGTAAAGCTTCTCCCCATAAGCACTGCTTTGCCTTGTGACTATAGGCTGAATTCATTAAGAAACCTTATCAAATATGTAGTATAAATCAATGCTCAAACCCATTCAGTGGTTGCTAATATAGGCCAAAGACAAGTTTTCTTCATTCAGAAAAATACTTTGTTCCCACCCTTAAGCAATTCATCCTAACTTATCAAACTGCTGTGTTGCAGGGTGACTTCAGGATATTCAGTTTCAACACCCTTTACTCACCTCCCCCCACATTCATGGAAATGTCCATCTGAGTGAATGACGTACAATAATAACAATGCAATTTTTTAAAGAGAGAGGGACAGTGAGAGAGAAAGAGAGAGAGAGAGACAGAGAGAATCAATTTTTACTTAGTTTTTCATGTGGCTTTTGTTGCTCTGAGATTTCTTTGTGTATGTGGTGCTGGGGTTTGAACCCATGTACTCACGCATGCCAGGCAAGCACCCTGTAACTGCAGAGCCACCTCTCCAGCCCTGACAATGCTGATTTAATAACAAATGACAGATTATGCAAAGCACTTACCAATGGTTAATAAAATTTACAAATAGTCTTTAAATGTCTTACATTTTTACAAGCTTTGTAAATTTTTTCCAAATTAACCTCTTTTAAATTTTTTTTTGCTCTACGCAAAGTTTTCCAGAGTCAGTTTAAACATGTCTTAGCAAATTCTACTTCAGTTTTTTTTCAATTAATATTTTCTAAATTTCTTTAAAGTCATTCTTTCCTATAATTGTTCCAAGCAGGCTATTCATAGAGGAGGATTCTCTATTCACTTCATACTCAACATTGACAACTCAGATAAGGGAGCATTACCAGTAATATCATTCAAATCATCTGAAAACATGGGAAATTTTTTGCCTTATTCTTTAGTTAGCTATTGTTATAGCCTTCAATGTCTTTACTTCCAAATAACTATTCTTGTGGAAAGGATAATCATCTTTATAGGAAGAGTATAAAATCCATAAATAGCTCTCTGATAGCAAAACAAAAAACAAATTAGATTTGATCTGCTGGCAGTAATTTGCTGATGCTTGTACTAGATGCCTGTAATTCTAAAGGACATATGGTTCTGGCAGCAAGTGGACTCTTAACCACAATGACTTAATTTAATACACACATATATACTGTATGTATATATGACAATGCATGTTAATTTTTATGTGATTTTGTTTTCTTGCTTCTTTTTGGTCTGTATTTGAATTCCAGTAAACACACGAAAATGTAAATTATGAAAATATAAATTATGAATCACACAGATTTGACGTAAATTCATGTTGGGTCCATAGCTGCTACCTTCACACAGAAATAATAATTAAAATTTGTGTGAATCAGCACAGAGGTAGCTCAAAACATAGAAGACTTATTTGTGTTGTTTCATTTTCTCTTGCTTGTTTCTGCAGGTTTGTCATTGATCATTCCCTATCCCACCTCTGGTTCCTGAAACTGCTTGATTAGACTCTTTCAGACTACCCCAGGCTTGGTCTCAGCCTGGCTTTGGTCTTAAATAAATGGGAAAGCACAAAGCAGGACCCTTCATGTGTGCCATACCCATAGCACCGTGGGCCTTGCAAAATTTCAGTTTAATGGAATGGGCCACTCAATGTTCAATCCCAAAAGGTGAATACGCATCAACAGACAAGTTTCCTGAGCCCCCAATCCTGGGCGGGGGGGTGGGGTGGGGTGGTAGAGGGATGATTTTCTCCTCTTTTCAGCTGAGAGAGGCAGTCATTTATGTTATTCCCTACAACGAGATAGGTTGAATGTTAAATTCAAGTTCAAATCCCGTGTTGATCGTTGATCGTGGGAGTGTTCCCAGTGGGGTCTGGGAGAACTTGGCAGGGCATGGGCCAGTTGGGAGAGTGAGGTCATCAGAGAGAGGGTATCATCCCCTGCAGACCTCTGGCTCATCCTCCTGAATGCTCCTTTCAGCCAGGTGGGTTTCTGATTTACCCTATATGGAGCCAACCTGAGATCAGGTGCCTCCTTCAGGTTGACCTCCTCCTTTTTTCTGAGCACAGTCCTCTTTTTGGTGGCATGGCTCCCTGAATTGGAAATGCACCCTGGCTAGGGGACATCTCAGGTGCTTTGGAACCTGGTATCACAGCACTCAGGAGAAGGGATCCAGGTCTGTGGGTGCCAAGAGGAAAGCTGGCACCTTAGCGAAGGTGGGTGCTTCTTGAGTAGCTGTTCTCAAATTGCGTGGCTTTAGCAGTTCTGAGGACCTCCTCTAACTCACCCCACTGAGAAACAAATTATTCAAATTCCTGTCCTCGGTCCTTCAGTAGGGTCTGAACTGTGGGGACACCCAGGGATCAGTGTGGGAATAGCAGCTCCAAGATTCTGCAAGGTGACCCTTAGAGAGGTCATTTAATAGGAGGCACTGATCAACAGAACTGCAATTAAAGAGTAAATTTTTATTATCAAAACCTCTATTAATTGTAAGTGTTTTGTTATGTGTTGTTAGTGCAACAAAATCTGCCTGATACACATTTAAAGGGATGAATTGCCCCAGGTAAATGCCCTAAGCACTCCCTATGCCATGCCATTAAAATACTGTATACAGTAAATGAAGAAAAATAATTCTAATGCCTAACTACATGGAGAAGTGGGATGGATAGTGCATTCAATAAATAATCACATAAAGATATCATACAAATCATTTTAAGTATAGTCAAAGAATTGGAAAAGCATAAGGTGTAAAGAAACAGGATAAATTGATTTCCATTGAAAATTGCAACTGAAGTGAATTTTAATTAAAAAATAGACAAAGAGTAAGAAAAAAGGAAATTCAGTGTGAAGGAGAAGAAAAAGCAAAAGAGGAGACTGGAGTGTTTGAGGTACTGTGAAAGACCAGGGTGATCAGAGCACCCTCTACACAAGAAAGGAATTGGACCCCATCAAGGTCCAAGGTCACACAGGGTCTTATAGTCCATAGTGAGGATTTGGGAGTTCATGAAAAATATAGTGGAGGCCATTATATTTCTTTTTCTTCTTTTTAAAAATATTTTATTGAGGAGTTTTTTGTATAATCATAAATGTGTAAGTACTAACAATATGATATGCCCCAATCCTAATCCAGAACCACCCCTGTTGGAGACTAAGCCCAAAATGATGCCAGAGAAAAGAATTAGTGGTAAATAACTCTGTAAAGGGCCCAGCTGGCTTGTAAAATAATTGGTGGTAAACAATTCTAAGAGGCCCAGCTGGCTTGTAATTAGCAAACTGCCTGACCCCATGACTAAGCTATTTGGCCGCTCATTTGTTACAATTGGTTGAATGTGTTTGCACTGTATCCCTATTGGTTGTTGTAACAGATAAATACCGGGCGTATGGAGCGAGAAAGGTAGATGACTCTAATTGATGACACTAGTGAGAGGAGAGCTTCCCATGCAGGCAGCAGAAACGATACAGAGACAGAGAAGTAGCCACTAGTCGGAGAAGCAGCAGCAGCAGCGGCAGAGACAGAGGCAGAGGCAGAAAACCTAACATGCAGGCAGTAAGAGAGGAAGAAAAGCCTCGGCAGTAGAAATGGGGACTCTAAAGAGAAAATGTGAATAGCCTTGACTCTAACTGTAATGTTTTAAGGCCTTGCCTCTGAAAGAGAGAAGGTGGAGAAGGAAGCGCTTGGAGGCCTTTAGCCGCAGTAAAGTGAGAAGTGAAGCGCTTGGAGAACCCAGGGCCTGGTGGGTCTACTTCATTCCCAGTCAACAGCTGAAAGAGAGCCGTCCAGTTCCTGCCGGCTGGGACCGGACAAATGGTGGCCCCTACAAACTTCTCTTCGGTAAGGTTGGTAAATTGAGGAACCCTCTTGGAAAAGCTCTGGCCAGAGTGTAAAGGGGCAAGGGGATTTTCATGGGTTCTCAAACTTTGTTCAAGGCTCTAATGGTGGGGGGGAGGGTCAAAGACTCCACTACGAAAAGTTATAGGTTTAATTAGGTGAAGTCCCTGGTTTTTATTCTGCAATGGGAACAAGTTAAACGAGATTTAGAAAGGGCTGGTGAAACTAGAGATTTGGCAAAAGGGAAATTCCCTAAAGATTGTTACCCCCTCCTTTCTTGATGTTTGGTCCCTATGTTCTCGTGTGTCTTGTACAGACATATTCAGCTCTTAGCTTAGTAAATTTTCCTATGGGAGCTTTAAATGCTGTTTGCTCCAACTTCAGTGTGTGTTCTGCCACCTTTTATGCTTCTTTTGAATGCTACCACATATAATTGTTTTGTGTATTGTTAATCGTCGCAATGTTGGAATGTTTTCACTTTTGAGACTGTTGTAGTGATGCAGGCCCCACAGTACATCCCCTGGCCGGTACAGAGCAAGGAAAAAAAACCTGCAGGTCCTGCTTCAGTAACTAGAGAGACTTTAATATCTCGGCCGTGGTTGCTGTAGCAGTGGCAGCCTCTATGACAGCGGCTGCCGAGGCTGCTGCAGCCCAAGAAGTGACTGTGTCGACAGTGGATACCTTGAATCCAGTTCAGCTGTGGAGGCTTTCGCAAATCAGGATCAACACCTGTACATTGGACTATTGACCGTGAACCAACGAATTGATCTACTGCAAGAACAAATGGACATTTTGATGGACATTGGGTCTATGTGTATTTATAACCTGCCTGGACTGAGTTTTAGCTACCTAAAGTAATCTGGCTAAGTCTTGGGGAGCAGTGGCCAGTGTCATCATTATTGTGTGTTTTGTGCTTGGTCTTGCGGTAAAAAGGCTTTCAGTCATGAAAGGGATTGAGCAAGCTTGTGCTGCCCTCAGAGTTGGTGACCATAAGTCAGCAATGATATGGATGGCTCAGACTCAAGGGGCCGGTAGTCAATGATGGGTAAATCCCTTCAACCCCCTTATCAGCCTCAGACAGGAAGGGTGCCTTATGTTGCACCTTATTCCAATGACGGGTAAAAAGGGGAGGTGTGAATGGAGACACCTGGGACAGACACATCACCTGTTGTTCTCCTCTCAGAAAAAATAAAAAAGGAGGAGATGTTGGAGACTAAGCCCAAAATCATGCCAGAGAAAAGAATTAGTGGTAAATAACTCTGTAAAGGGCCCAGCTGGCTTGTAAAATAATTGGTGGTAAACAACTCTAAGAGGCCCAGCTGGCTTGTAATTAGCAAACTGCCTGACCCCATGACTAAGCTATTTGGCCGCTCATTTGTTACAATTGGTTGAATGTGTTTGTATTGTATCCCTATTGGTTGTTGTAGCAGATAAATACTGGGCGAATGGAGAGAGAGAGGTAGATGACTCTAATTGATGACACTAGTGAGAGGAGAGCTTCCCATGCAGGCAGCAGAAACAATACAGAGACAGAGAAGTAGCCACTAGTCAGAGAAGCAGCAGTGGCAGAGACAGAGGAGAGCAGCAGAAGAAGCAGAGACAGAGAAGCAGTAGCAGAGGCAGAGGCAGAAAACCTAACATGCAGGCAGTAAGAGAAGAAAAGCCTTGGCAGTAAAAATAGGGACTCTAGTGTGGCAATAGAAACAGGGACTCTAAAGAGAGAAAATGTGAATAGCCTTGACTCTAAATGTAATGTTTTAACGCCTTACCTCTAAAACAGAGAAGGTGGAAACGCATGGAGGCCTTTAGCCGTGGTAAAGGAAAAAGTGAAGTGCATGGACAACTCAAGGCCAGTGGGTCTGCTTCATTCCCAGTCAACCACCGAATGAGAGCCATCCGGTTCCTACTGGCTGAGATCGGACACACCCCCACATCACCCATACCCCAATCTCTTAACTTTTCTATATTTCCCCCAAAACAGATACAAATGTCTCTCTTTCCATATATATATAAAATCTTTCTCTCTATATATATAAAATTCCAGAAACTGCACAATCATAAATATGTGTTTATAAACAATTGAGTGTTTCCATAATTAAAGTATTGTATAAGTATTATTTGGCTTCTAGGGGAAGTAAAGAGTAAGCTACATTATTGATTTCCCCCCTAGATTCCCCTTTTCATCTGCCCTCCCACCTCCCTCACTCCACTTCAATCTCCCCCCATTTCCCCTCATATCTCTGGTTCCCCTAGATTATTTGTTGCTTTGACCTTGGTGAGTCTAGTACATGACCTTGACCTTTCACCCAAGCCAGCATTTTCTTTAGCCTCCACATATGAGGGAACACATTTGACCCTTGAGTCTCTGGATGTGGCTAATTTCGCTCAGCATAATTTCTTCCATTGCTATCTGTCATATCATTGTTTCTAACAGCTGAGCAGAATACTAGAGTGTTCAGAGCCATTCATCCATTGAGGGGCATCTGGGTTGATTCCATAATTTAGCTATTGTACATTGAGCTGCTGTGAACATAGATTTTGCTGTGTTGCTGTAATGTGCTAATTCTAGCTCTTCTGGGAAAATACCCAGAAGAGGGACAGCTGGATCCTAAGGCGGATCCATCCCTAATTATTGGAGGACTCTCCACTCTGCTTTCCAGAGCAGCCATACCAGTCTGCAGTTCCACCAACAGTGTGCTAATGTTCCTATCTTGCTACAACACCTACCAGTTGTTACTGTTTGTATTCTTCAACTTTGCCAGTCTGACTGGTGTGAGGTGAAATCTTAGTGTAGTTTTGATTTTCATTTCTCTGATTACTGGTGGTTTAGAACACTTTCTCATTTATTCATTGACTTGATCAATTTCCTCTGCTGAGAAGTTTCTATTTAGCTTTCTGGCCCATTTATTGATTGAATTATTTGAGTTTTTGCCTTTAAGTGTTTCAAATTCTTTGTACATTTTGGATATTAGTCCCTTGTCAGATGAATCATAGGCCATGAATCTCTCCCATTCTGTAGGTAGTCTCTTGACAGTTTTGACCAATTGCTTGGCTGAGCAAAAGCTTTTTAGTTTAATGGCCTGCAACTCACTGATTTTTGACTTTAATTCTTTAGCCTTGGGAGTCTTGTTGAGAAAGTCATTGCCTACTCCCATATGTTGGAGTGTTGCTCCTAATTTTCCTTCTAGCATTTGTATGATAGCTGCTTTAATTCTTAGTTCCTTGTTCCATTTCAGTTTGATTCTTTTGTAAAAAGTTAGAAGGATCTAATTTCAGCTTTCTGCAAGTGTCTGTCCTGTTTGTCAAGCACCATTTGTTGAATAAGCTGTCATTCCTCCATGTTACATTTTGACCATCTTTGTTAAATATTTGTTTAAAGATTTGTTAGTGGTCTTCATGCCTATTTTGACACAAATGCCATGCTGTTTTTGTTGCTACAGCTCTCTAGTATAATTTTATATCTGGTATTGAGAAACCTCTTGTTTCATCTTTCTTGTTTAGTAATATTTTGGCTGTTCTGGGTTTCTCGTTATTCCAAATGAATTTGAGAATTGCTTTTTAGATATCTGTAAACAATGTCATTAGTATCCTTATGGGAATTGCACTGAATCGCTAAAGTGCTTTTGGCAGAATGGACATTTTAATTATCTTAATTCTTCCTAACAAAGAACATGAAATGTCTTGCCATCTTTTCAGGTCTTCTTCAATTTCTTCAATGTTTGATAATTTTCATCAAGGAGGCCTTTAACTTCTCTTGTTAGATTAAGTCTATTTGATTTATGCAGTTGTTTAGGCAGAAGATCTCTTGTTTTTTTTTTACCTTTTTTTCATGATCTGTCTATTTGTGATAGTGGAGTATTAAAGTCTCCCAGTATTATGTTGGAGTCCATAATTAGTTTTATTTCATGGAGTATTTTTTCTCACACACTTGGAAGCATTGGTGTTTGGAGCATGAATATTTACTATGGTTATATCTTCCTGATATATTGTTCCCCTTACAATGGTGTAGTGGCCTTCTTTATCTCTTTTGATTAGTTTATGGTTGAAATCTACTTTGTTGGATATGAATTTTGCAGTACCTGATTGCTTTCTTGGGCCATAAGCCTGGTAAATTTTTTTTCTTACTTTCACCCTTGATCTGTGAATGTCTTTGGAAGTAAGATGGGTGTTCTGTAAGCAGCATATTGAGTTATGTTTTTTGATAAAGTCTGCTATCTGTGTCTTCCAATTGGTGTGTTGAGACCATTCACGTTCAGTGTTAGGATACTTATGTGGTTGTGGTTCATAGTCATCATGTTTTTTTAGTGAGTTCTGTGCTCTTAGTTGTCTTTTTGATAGCATATATTTTAATTGAATTTCCTTTGTGGGTTTTGAGGATTTTTTGTTCTTCTATCTGGAGTTTATCTTTGAGAATTCTTTGTAATGCTGGCTTTCTGTTCATGAATGCTGCATGTTTCATCTTATGTTCTTATTTCCACTTTTAATTTGAAGCTGAATTTTGCTGGCATAATATTCTTAGCTGAAGGTTGTGATCATTCAATAATCGAAATATCTCCTTCCAGGATCTTCTCACTTATAGGGTCTGTGTTCAAATGTCAGAGGTGATCCTTATTGGTTTGCCTCTGAATGTGATTTGACATTGTCTTGCAGCATTTAATATTCTTTGCTTGATTTCCCTGCTATATATTTGGAATATGATGTGTCTTGGAGCATTTCTCTTTTGATTAGGCTTATTGTGTATCCTCTAAGCTTCCTGGATGAGTATATCTATCTTTTATTTCTTTTGTATCTAATTTTTCTTAGGTTGTTTCTTCTGATTTTGTCCCAGACATTTTGAAATTTCTCCTCATGCAATGTGAGTTTTTTTTCTTTTGTGCAATCCATGTACTCAAGCTTACTCAGCCTATTCTCATTATTGGAAGTTCTTTCTTTAAGAGCTGAGATTCTGTTTTCTATAGAAGTTAGTCTATTATTACAACTTCCATCATTCTCTGGTGTGATTAACTGAAGATTTTAGCTCCATTACTACCTTTTTTTCAGTATATCTTTTTTTTTTTTTTTGATAATAGAGTTTTTCATCTCGAGTTTTCTCACTTAGTCCCTTCATTAAAACTTTCTTAGTTCATCTTTCCTTTCAGTAATCACATCATGGACAATTTTTTCCAGGTTTTCATCCCAGTCAATGTCTGTGGGCTCCTTGTTTGAGTAGTTGTGAGTTTGAGGTGAACCTTTTCTAGTTTGATTCCCAATTTTTTTTTCCAAAAAGAGAGGGTCAGTTAAAAAGGAGAGAGAGAGAGAGAAATAATTTTTTATTTTAGTTTTTCACATGACTTTCATTGCTCCAACACTTTGTTGTGTACATGATGTTGGGGTTTGAACTTGCGTACTCATGCATGCTGGACAAGTGCCATAACCACAGACCCACCACTCCAGTCCTAATTTTCAATTTTTGAAGAGCTTCTTCTGGATCTTTGAATTGAGTTCCCTGTGCAGAATCAAGGCAGCTCTTCACATATGTCTCCTTGTAAGTCAAAGGTTCAGGTTAGACACCACCCATCAGATGACCACCTTCTTCCAGAATGCTGCTTCTCGCTGGAGCTTCATTTTGCTGCACTTTTTGGTTAAGGTTCCAAGGTGGGGATCTATAACCTGTCGGGGTTGGAGTGCATCCTGCTGGATTGCTGAAGCACAGTGGCAGGGGTGCATCGTTGTGTCCTGGGGTCTCAGAGGTTCAGGGCAGCTGGAACACACCTGCCTGCACACCATAATAGGACCTCAAATGGCAGGGAAAAGCCCAATATATCTGGACCTGGCTGTATGTGCTGCAGCTGGGGACTTGGGGGAGTGGTTCTCTGAAAGTCCTGGGTGCCTGCTGGACTTGAAATGCAGGTGGAGGGAGAAGCACTGGATGGGGTTCCTCCTTTGCTATGTCCTGGGTACCTGTTGGCCCAGGATCAGAATTGGGTCTGCACAGAAGGTGGTGGGGGGCCCTCCTTGTGGGTTTCCTGGCCACCTGCCTGCCTGGGAGGGAATCCTGGGCCCATGATGGATGGGCAGGGTGGCTTCCAACGGGGGTCATCCTCAGAACTGACCTGGGCACCTGCTGACCTGGGTGGGAGTGGAGTTGCGGGCAACGGGGTGGGGTGGTGAAGTATTTCTTTTATATTAAAATTTGTTTATATAAACACATTAATGTTATCACTAGAGTCAATTAATACATGGTATAAACAAAAGGACTTTGAATTTTGAGTGTCTCAAAAAAAGACTATGAAACCCTTACTGTAGTTCATGTATGGGGATTTTTTTTTAAACACTATCACTTGAAATACTATCCACACATTATCTAGAAATAGAAGACCAGAAAATACTTTTATTCATGAAAGTCACTTTAAAAAGTGACATCTATGAAATACACTTCAAAAAACTTAAATACCTCTGACTTCCATTTCACTGAATAGTCACAGCTATAACACAGAACATGAAGAAAATTTTTCCTTTAGAAGTGAAAATAAAAGTCCCATTTCTGGCCATAGATAACTGATTAAATCACAATAAGAAAATACTGTAACAATAAGAAAATACTGTAATTATACTATCTAAACTAAACTAAAATTGAAGCAATTCACGGTCTGACTCATATTTTAAGTATTTAATTGCTTACATTTATGAATATAAATGTGAATGATTTGTACATTAGTAAAATTATCCCAAGTATTGTGATCTATTAAATTTCCTTCTGAGCTTTTGTATAGTTACTTAAATAGTAGTGGTAATGCACAAACAGAAAGTGGTTGAAATTATTTTTAAAGACAGAATAAACAGAAAAAGAATCTTTGTATATTTTAGCATATTGTTTAAGAACCAAACTTCCCAACATTTGGGAAATGTGAGAAAGTCTTCAGCATGTGCCAACAGAAAAAACATTAGGGCATGCTGTGTCTTTCCCTCATAGAACTTCTTCTCCTCCTGGGTCCTGACACTGGGGAGCTGGAATTTGGTCCTGACCAACTACTACTGGACCTTCAATCCCTGTGCCATACCATTTTGTACACCTTCTTCCCAGGATATGAGGATGTGACCATCAAGAGCCAGCCTTTCTTTTCTTTTCTTCCTTCCTTCCTTCCTTTCTTTTTTCCTTTTTTTTTCCAGAGAGAGAGATAGAGAGAGAGGGACAGTGAGAAAGAGAATCAATTTTATTTAGTTTTTAGTTTGGCTTTCATTTCTCTGAAACTTTGCCCACTAAGCCTCCATTCCAGCCCCCATTAAGAGCATTTCTATGTCAAAAGTTCAATTTAGAACATCAAGGACATAAGGATACTTTTCAAAATACTTGGGTTACATTATTACTTAAAATTTTTTTTGTCCAAAGTTCTATTTTTCCTTAAGTCATCAAAGTTACTCTCCACCATCAGCATTCCCAAATTGTTTTTTTGAGTCTTTCTCTCAAAGGATATACACTGACATTGATACTTGCAGGTGATGATTTCTAAATTTTCTTAAAGATTTTGCTTATGTTTTGTGTGTATCCATCTCTTTGCATGCATCGCTGATCTTTTCAAATGCTGTGGAAAGATTCTCTTTCATGGTTTTTTTGTGATAGTCTCTCTCTAAATTGAATATTTCGTGAAAATGCATTTCCTTTTCTTGATGCAATTGAGGGAGGACACGAAGTTTCTCCTAGAGCTTTTGCCTTTTATTTTCTGAGTGTGGTTTTGTGATGGCAAAAATTTTTGGTTTTTATTTTTAATTAAATTTGTGTACATTTGTTTTCTGTTTCTTCAGGAATTTTTAAATACGTTTCCTATGGCTACTCTAACAAATTGTCATAAATTTAGTGGCTTTAAACAACAAAAATTTATGGTCTTATATTCTGGTCATCATAAGTCTTAAATGAGTGTCACTGCGGTAAATTCAAGGAATCAACAGTGCTGCCTTTTCTCTAGAGGAGAATCATTTCCTCCTTTTTAACAGCTCCTGAAGGCTGCCTTCCTTATTTGTTCTTGTTCACATCACTTTAGTCTCTACTTTGATTTTATCATTTCCTTTCCTGATTTTAACTCTCCTGTTTCTCTGTCTTTAGGACCTGTGTGATTACTTGGGGCAAACAATCCAAGATACATTTTCCCATCTCAAGTTCCTTTAATTCATCATATGTACAACATTCCTTTTGCCATGAATTGTGATAAGCTTGCAGGTCCTGAGGGTCAGGACATGGACATAGGTAGAGGGCCATTACTTATCCTACTACTGTAAGCTTTACTCAGCCCTCTCAATTTGTTATTTCAAACTTCTGAGGACTTTATTTTCTTTTTTTCTTTTTAAAGAGAGAAGGAGAGAGAGAGAGAATTATTTTATTGAGTTTTTCACATGGCCTTCATTGCTCTGACACTCAGTTGTGTGCGTGGGTGCTGGGATTTGAACCCGTGTACTTGCACATGCTGGGCAAGCACCATAACCACTGAGCCACCGCTCCAGCCCCAGGTCTTCATTTTCTGATACATTTGTTTTATGGGAAGGCAAGATCACAGCAACCAAGTTGCCTTCTCAAAGCAAAGCTACCAGTTTGCTCACATTAGCAAGTGTTCACCTAGAAATTTGTTGTGACTTTTGCTTTTATAAAATGTTCCACATCATTTCAGAGTTTTGTAGCATTGTATTATGTTTAATGTTCACTCAACCTTCTTTTCCATCTTTGTGCTTTCAAGATTGACATTTTTTTAGTACAGAATGTAGCTCAGTTGTAGAGAGCCTGCCTAGTATGTGCAAGGTCCTGGATTTGACTTATAGTACTGCAAAAGCAAAAAAAAGAAAAAAGATTGGTATTTTCATTCAAAGCACTTTTTGTATTGTCTGAACTTACTATTTATTTTGCTGAAAAGGTAAAAAAGGCAATTTTAATTGCAGCTACTTGAAATTTTAAGCATTTTAATACATCATTTGCCATTTAAACAAGGCCTGTCTTGTTACATTTGTAGTGAGCCCAATTTGTTCTAAACATTCAGATTTCTCTCTTTAAGTCCTTTTCTAAGTATATATATATATATATATATATTTTTTTTTTTAAATCAGATAAACAAATTTTCAGATCCTTATTAGAGTCTCTAATTTTTGTATTTCTGTTAGTGTTCTCAAGTCTGGCTTCCATATTATATTGTTTCATTGGAAAAATTAAAAAAACAAACAAAAAATGGATTCATTTTCTGCAAATTCCTCATTAAGCATCTCAATGATGTACTCTTTTTCCTTTGGAAAAGTGGGAATTTCAATGGTCAATATCAATGCATAAAGTATGGTTCTATTTAAAAATTTCTATAACTAAAATGTAATCATCTTCTACAGCAATCCACAGGTGTGTGGCCTAGTCTGCAGTTCCCTGTTATTGCTGCCACTAATAGACTACTATGATGCAGAGCATCAGGGTTATCAGTAGACAGACCATGTGAGGTCACAGCTGAGCTCCGACCTATAGCCAGGCCAGAGAATTCAGTGCTTGAACCATACCAGTGTCTGGACACCAGGTCAGGCTTTAGTGGAGGTGGAAGAGAAAGGGCAAGTTCAGTACAAGGGAACCTTCCAAACTTTCTCCAATAGTGACAAACAGTAGATATGGACCAGGCCTCTAGTGGACCATGATGGAGGCAAAGATTTCAGACCATTTAATCCTTGGTGCTCTCACGACTCAGGGCATGTAATCTTATGTCATTTGTATGCCATTGGGGGTGGTTGGGATCTCCAACAGCTGTGAAACACTGGAGAAGATTTGCAGGATGCTGACTCTCATCAATATTCCATTTCTTTTAAATAAATTCATTCTGTTATCCAAGTTGCTAAATTGAGCAAATAAAATATGAGCTAACAAATATATAGATGATCAGTTAAATTTGAATCTGACAATAGTATTCTAATATAAAAGTGCCCCATGTGATATTTGTGACGTATTTATAATAAAAATTTGAATTTCTATTTGTAATACAAATTAAAATACACCTCCTGTATTTAGATAGCCATTTTCCCCCACAATAATTATAGAAAATTCACCTATCTTAATTTCTGAGGGTTTTTTTTGGGGGGGTGGCAGATTGGGTGTTGGCCATCCTTGAATTTATGAGGGAGAAGTCTATGGAGAACCCATTAAAGGGCTTCAACCAGTGTAATAATGAAGCCATGTCACATACACTTGCTAGAGCTAATTTTTTTCCAAATCCTCTATTCAGCAATGTCTTCTTATTGATAGCTTGAAACATACCATGGTTGTCATTTACAAGAAATATATTTTTTCTTTTTACCAAAATAATAGACAAATGCTAGACATTAAGGTTTTTTCTGTCCTTTGAATTCCCAGTTCCATACCCACTGGGGTACTGATTATTAAACATTAATTTCCACATGACTGTGACCCATTCTCTTCAATCATTAGCTCTGATGTTAGCAATCTGTAACTTTTAAATTTGTTTTAAAAAGACAAATATGAATTATTTGGGCTGGAATGGTGTGGTTCAGTGGGTGGAATGCTTTCCTGACACATGTGAGGACCTAGGTTCAAACACCAGCAGCACATATACAACTAAGTTTTAGAGAAACAAGGGCCAGATAAAAAAATAAATAAAATTGATTGCCTCTCTCTTAAAAAAAAAACAAAAAAAGAATTGTTAATTTGCTTAAAGTTGAATAGATTTTTTATAAAAGAGGATACACTATAATTTGTTCAGGCCAGTCATCTGAACAAACTTCTGGAAATAAATTCTGTCCTATGTACATGCAGTATTGTATGGTGTGCAAATCATTCATCTCTCCAAGATCAGGAAAAATGGAATGCAATTATAAGAGAAATATTTCATGCACAGAAGGTGCATACCTAAAAGTCATAGCTGGGGTGATTTTAGGTCTGGGTACCCGTTCCTTTGTCACTGTGGCCTTAATTTGCTTGAATAATTCCGTTTCAATCATTTTCTCGGTTTTGGATTCAAATTTCCCTTTTTTCACATACTGACTATATGGTTTGATAAAGTTCTTCAACTTTAAAATTTAGTAATATAAATATTAAAATGAGGGCACTATGTAAATTATTGAATGGGTATTAAAGTTTAATAAGAATGCATGTGGGAAAAAAAAAAAGAAAAAAAAAAAAGAATGCATGTGGGGCTGGAGCAGTGGCTCAATGGTTACGGCCCTAGCTTGGCATGCATAAGGATACAGGTTTAAATCCCAGACACCTTTTTTTTTTGTACAAAAAAAGGGTCAGAGCAATGAAAAACTAAATAAAATTCATTCGCTCTTATTCTCTCTTTCTCTGTCCCTCTCTCTCAAAAAAAAAAAAAAAAAAAAGAATCCATGGTAAATATATTCAGGATGCAACACATGAGACCAATGCCCTCAATAGATAATAGATTGCTATTACTGTTGCTTTTATTATCTACTCACTAATTCAAAACAGTATTTAAGAAATATATATATATATATATATATATGTATGTATATATAATGAGAACTGTGTTAGTTTTGGGGCATATGGACAACAAATAGTAGAGATTGTCTACACTATACATGTGTATCTATGTCTCATGTATTAAGTATACATATTGCCATTGGCTGCAGTATAGAAGCATATACAAAAAAATGGCTATCATGTTGATTTCTATCACCAAAAAAGGAAGTTGTGATTTCCAGCTAATAGCCAAGTGGAGGGTTTGATGGGTACTTGCCCACCCTAGTTTGACTGTCTTAATAACAAACACCAAAGTATCTGTCACCTTTGACACAAGAATGTTTAATTCTGAGGCTTCAGAGTAGTGGTGTTCAAGATGACTTTGGAAGGAAGGGTATAAGTTTGTCAGATGGCAACTGGTAAGTAAAAATTGAGAAAATGAGTAATAAAAAGGAAACAGTGGTTTTTTAAAAATAAAAATGGAGAAAGAGCCTAATTCTAGTCATAGCAGTATTATATGACTATAAATTTTATATTAATAACTTTTAACTAAAGTAAAGTGAAATACTATTAAACTTTTTTTTATTTTTTATTTTTGAACAACCTTACAAGATTTTAACAAAATAATATAAAATGTGTATATATTCTGGATATTGCAATTACCCCCAGGAGTGCCCCCCCAATTACCCTCCCTTATCCCACCCTTCCCCTTCCCACTATATCTCTAAGAAAAGTATTAGGTTGTAAAGCATTACATCTTATCTGGATTTAACACATGCTAATAGACCAACTTTCTCATTGTCCAGGGTCTAGTCCCCACCTCCACAGATGAGTAGAGACAATTGACCCTTAGATCTCTGGGTTAACCTGATTTTACTCAGCATGATCTCTTCCATAGCCATCCATCTACCCTCGAAGGCTGCAATATCATTGTTTCTAATTGCTGTGTAATATTCCATGGTATAAATGTACCACAGTTTTTGGATCCATTCTTCCAGTGAGGGACATCGGGGTTGTTTCCATAGCCTAGCAATAGTGAATGAACATCGATATTGCTGTGTCGCTGTAATGTACTGATTCTAAGTCCCCTGGAAAGATACCCAGGAGTGGA